>UXGC01000601.1:0-79667 GCA_900480045.1 Eurytoma adleriae | reverse complement strand
TCGAACACTATTTTATAACACGAGGGCGAAAAACGCTTGCGTGCGATAAGTAGGCGTTTTACGCACTAGTGTTATAATAGTACATTTCGATACAACGTGTGCAAAGTACGATTTTTCGAAGCTTATTTTAAGTTAGCGTGTGCAAAATCGTTACTTTGCGCACGGCGTGTCGAAAATTTATTTTACTAACATTTTTACAATTTTAAACATATATTAAGAAATATTTTATATAATTTATTATTCTATTAATTTACAGTGAAAACAATTAATTTCCTTAACAGTTTAATAGCTATCACATAAAATACATGTTTGTTGGGAATTTGATGAAGAACGAAGTTGACTGCATAATAAGAAGACTGCGCCCTGCCCTTCAAATGAGGCTCCGCTTCATCGCTCACTTGAGTATCGAAGAGATACAGTCTTCCTGAGATCTGATCCTTGTCGCTGATGCGACTCCGAATTCTACAGCGAATGTAACGAAGGTACAAATGGAAGCTGGTATTGCTACTGTTTGAGCGTTTTTTGTAAGTTATCACTTGTACATGGATTGTTATCAGAAAACTAGATACTCTTCCATGAAATTTATAAATTTTTTAATGATCTTTTTATTTTTCATAAATATGATATCTAGACTCTGACTGCTAACAGAGTATCTTTAAAGGAGGAAAATAATTTGTTCTCTAATTATTGGAAGTTTATTGTTACTTTTGTATATTTTTAAAGCATACATAAGAAGTATTTGTAGTCGAAAAGAATAGTATACTTTAATTGTGATATGTTACAAATATTTTAGAAAATTATTCATTTGAAAAAGTAATCTACGCAACATCTAATCAAAGCGACTTGCTGTAGATTGTTTTTAGTATTTTAAATTCATACTCATGAAAGTTAGTTATATGATTAGTGTTTCACATTTGTATTAAATCTATTTATATTTATATAAATCGGGTTACTAAAATAATCACTAGAAATTCACAATTTTTGTTTTCGGATAATAATCCAAGTACGATTCATGAGCACGAGTTTAGTGGTCGTTTTTTAATAATTATCGATGGTGCAAATAATAATTAGGATAAAACAATTAAACTATAAAAATATTATTGTAGATTTTATTATTCTATATTTACACGTGACTTAAAACGTATGTATGAAGAATTTATATACGTTATTGTGGCAATTAAGAAACGTTTAAAATGAATTTTTTCAAGTTTCCATTTCTTGAATTATGTAAATATGTAATTGTAACATGAGAATCGTGTGAATAACAAGTTTTCTTATAAAAATTAATGTGTAGTTGTTACCTTCTTACCTTTATAGTTACAATATCACAATTATATTTTTAAACTGTGCGTAAAATTTTACACTATTTATTAATTGGATGAAAAGTTCTTACTTCACATATTTATATTTTATACCTGACTACTTCTTTGTCAAACACTGGAAAATGAACACTGATTTCTTTTATTATCATACTTAATTGGATGAATAATTTGTTTGTACTATTTATTATTTATTATAATATTAGAAAAAAAAATAGAAAATCAACAAATATTTTTCAACAAGCACCTATCATAAAATATTAAAGTTAAAGAGTATAATATTATATAGCCGAAATATATCTGGACAATGCATTGTATTATATTAAGTTTTTAAAAGTTTTTTTTATTTTATAAAACTTTATAAATTTCTGTCATTCAAAATAAAACAGAACATTATTGAAACCTCTAAATGAATACAATATTATAAATCTCTAAATCTACTAAACTTTTGGATAAATATCATCACAAAATTGTACAATAAACAACTTTAATAAAATTTTCATCGGAAAAAAGACCTGTGTTCACTGGGATCCAGCATCAGGTTTCTTGGCTTCGCTGGCCTCGGACGAGGCGGAGCTATGTCGACGTTGGTTCTTCGGGCTGGCCTCCTCGTGGCTTATGCGAATGCGCGGTATCGGCGCGTCGCTCGATTCCCCGGATTCCGGCGAGATTTCTTGCGGCCGTCGCCACTGCTCCAGTCGACGCTCGTGCTCCACATCTACCACTGGCTCGATGATCAGCTCCGACGGTTGGTCGTTTGGTAATGATTCCTGCTCGGCTTCCGTCAGCTCTCCGTTCTCCGAGCCTGCCGAAGGTTTTCTATCGCGGTTCTCCGTAGCCGCATCTAGGCTCGCTGCGTATTAATTGAATTTATTTTAAATTATTTAAATTTTATAAAATGTATATTAGATATTCTAAGTTATACCCTTTATTGAAGCGATGTCAAGGGATTTATTATTCGTCACCGGTAAAATTTTTTTCCATCGAGCAAAAGGCGTATTTGACTGATTCTCAAGCCTCTTTTCTGCAATCTTGAACATCTTACGCCTCTCTTCGGTTCGCTCCTGCCTCAATTGAGTCTTGAAAGAAAAATTGTCAATTAAATCGATTGATTCCATATGAATATTAACATATCGGTAAATATCATTCATAAAATATTTTTGATTGACGTAATCATTAATAAATCACCTTCAAATCGTTATTCGATTCTCGTAGAGAATTCGTCAGCGAGACCATGTAGTAAATTATCAGGGTCATCAGAACTATCAAAGGAATGACGATACCAGGCGAGGCGATGTAATCCAACACTCTGTAAAAAACCCACGTTTTCTCAATTTTCTGTGTCTACTGTCAGTATAGTTCAATCAAACGGATCATGTAACCGAAAAGTAAAAAGAAAAAACTTTTTTTTATTGTGACCTGTATTCGTGTATGTAATCCGGCAGGGCTTTTCGGAGGCTGGTCGTCGCTAAATGGTAGATCCTCTGGTAACCGGAGAAAGGACCACAGTGCCAGGATGGCTCTACCCAAACTATCGCATAACCGACCGGTAATACACAGAGAAACAGCATCGTTAATAACAAGGCCAGATAAAAATTGTTGGATCTGTAAAAAAATATTAAGAATATTTCTATTTATAAAAATTGTATAACAGATTTTGTTTTCTCTTGAAAAAAAATGTACCTGGATGCTCTAAACACTATTTCGTGTGGAACATTACAAGTGAGAACAGTCCAAGAGCGAAGGTACATTAAAATCACTAATTTTACTACATTGAGAACGATTAGACCTGGACTAAAAAAAATACCCATCCACACCATGCCTGAAATTGAAAAGAAATATTATCTTTGCGTCAATGATTAATATATATATATGCAAATACTATAGTCTACTTAAAAAATAGTACCTTGATTATTGACCAAATGAAGGATGTTCTCAGCGATCTTGAAGTCGCCATACTGGGGGAACTGTTTCTCCAGATCCCAACACCAGCAACTGTTCATGTAGCGGACAAAGAGCGCCCGAAAAAAGTCCATGCCCAGCGTCGAGACTATCGTTAGCACAAGGTCCATCATTGTAAGCTTTGCCAATTCCTGACCGAACATCGTTTCCCAGCAGAGGCCTCGCAACAAACGGCGGGTGTTTATGTCCAACGACGTCGTTGATACTATACATTTTTAATAATTATTTCAATAAATAACTAGTGCAATAACGAGTTTATTGAAAACAATTGCAATTTTAGATACAATAAAATAGGGAAACAACAAAATTTTTAATTGCTAATAATATTGCAACAATAAAAAACATTGAGAAGAAAAGTGAATTTTACAATTCTACAAAGTAACTGTTTGATGCATAACCGATAAGAGATAACATAAATATTGCCTCGATGCGTTTAGTAAATTTTTGCGAACGCTAATATATCTACAATAACTGTTTCTCTTATAGTTAATTATTCAGTTTAAAAAATTCTTACTCCATAAAAAATGATGCACTAAGTAATTATGCATACCCGAATAATTATCAAAAGTGGAGGTTTTATTCTCGCAAGTGCGCACGTAGCACCTGACAATCCTCGTCTCATTGCAAGTGTCCCCCTTCCAAGACGACGACGTTCCTTCACCTTCCGACGCGTCGCCTTTTTCGGTTGTCGGGTCAAGTTTGGACGGTGGTGGTGACGTTAAGCTGCTGAAGTCGACCGTTTCGTTATCTATCTCGACCAAACCGAAGTAGTTGTAATTATTATGGGGATAGTCATCATTGGAAAGTATCAGGTTTTCATCTGGCTGGCGTACGGAGACTCGGGGCCTCGTGGCCGAGCCACTTGTGCCGTTCTCCGCGGTCTCCGACGTAACCGCCGTCTCATTCTCCGGATCGGTTATGGTGAAGTTGTCGAATCCGTAGAACGAATCGATGTACCCCTCATCCCCCGATGACCAATCACTGAAAATACTGTTAGCGTCGATAGATCCTGGGGGCAACATGCTTTGAGTGAAGTTTGAAGTGCCTTCCTCAAGTGGCAGTGAGTAGTTGGCGGTTGAGAAGTTGCCCATTTCCAAAGGATCGTAGCGTCTAGCAAAAATGTACAATATTATGGTATTAGTATTTTAATAATTATATTTTTTAACATCGGGTAGAACAATTAAAAGATAATAAATTTAAAAATTTACGTTAATTTAAGCATTTTTTCTTTCTTTTCCAATGAAAAGAAAAAATATCGTTAACAAAATAAATAAATCGTTTAGTCCAGAAACTGTTAAGTATTTCCATTTAAACGCATTAATGTGGAAAAGGAAAAAAATTCGATTAAAGAAATTTCATTACTGAGCAATTATGTCCGGCCAGGGATCATAGGAAGCGGGAGAGTTGACCTGGTTCATATTGTTCGATGACGGAGACATATTTGAACCGAGCACGAGGCTCATTGCCGTAAGGGAGGCAGCCGTCCGGAAGAGGTTTCCCTCGCAGGATACTAATCGGTCGGTGCAGTTATACGAGCTTAAAGTGTTCTTAGGTTTCAAACTTTTCAGCTTCGCGTCCTGAAAGAACAGTAATCTATCAAACTCTTTATTGTCACTCCATTGGATATTTAAAATTTTACTCACCGATGAATTGATTTTTTTGAAAAGAGCGTAAATCAAAGAGTACATGTTGAGCAAATTAAGAACCATGATGCTAAAAAAAGTGTATATTAAAATATGTTATAATTTTAGTTCAACTTAAGATTTAATGTACATTAATTATTTCTAACTCTAAGTGACGTATGTAAAATTCACTCTAACATTAGTTTACTATAAGGCGAACACTTTCTCATTACGTTACCTATTCTTTAATTATAAATAACTGAAGATAGTACATAAATGTAGAGGATTGCTGAACCTACCGACCAAGTTGCAGTCGCAACTGCTTTCGCGGGTGGTAGCTCTCGATGATGCCAAGGATTTCGAAGGCGATGGGGAAGCTGTAGGAGATTAGAGTCATCACGACGGTGATCTCGTTCTGTCGCCACCAGCTACCGCTTATTGCCGCGTCGTCCTCGCTGCGCTCCACTACCTCCACAACAGCATATGCCGATACCGCTAGCATCCCGATCACCAGGATATTTACGAATACCCGTATGCTGGTGATCTTCCAACTGGCGTAATGTACAATTTCTTTAGTAGATATCTAAATTTATGATATATGCAGGAATTTTTTATAAAAAAGTAAAAGTGAAAATTTCTACTTTTTATCTCTATCTGGGTGGCTTTACACATTTTTAATAATTTCTTAATTTTATAAATTAAAATAATTTTAATATATTATTACTTTCGTTCATCCCGTTGTTTTTCGGACTCTTCGAGGAGTGCTTCTTTGAGTCCCAGGACTATGCTGCCAATGCGATTGTGAGCTGTTTCCGGATTACCGATCATGAAATCCCAGCCGGTGAAGAGTTTCCATGAGAAAGCACATTCGTCTTCCTTCTCTGACAGTTTACTCATACGAGAGTTTTTTGCCATTCTAAAATACAAAACTGCACTTAAAATATTCGTACAGAGAAAACGATTACTATTTTATGAGCCCAGTTTTACATTATTTTTTACTTCTTTGAATGCATTAAAACAAAAAAAATTTATTTATTTTAATGAAATCTAAAAAACTGTAACTTAATTCAATTCCCTAAGAGGTAAAGAAAATCGCTAAATTTACTTTAAAAATCCTAGCTATCACACTTGTAAAAGTTAATAGCTTACTTGCGCAGAATCGCAACGAAGCTGTAGGTGTAAACGACAAGATTGACGATGAAGTAAGCCAGCGGCAGCTTGTAGGCCTTATACGTGTGCTGATTGGCGTACCAGCCGTAGAAAAAGGGCGAGTATTTAAGATTGCCCTCGAACTCCCACAGTGTCAGCAGGTGATTTGACTTCACTTGTTCCTCCGGCAGCATTATTTTCCGGTCCCCAGCTATTGTCGCATTTTGCAGTGTAGCCAGCAACTACAATAATTAAAAGTAAATAACATTATTGTTTTGTTTAACAATTTTATTTTAAAAAATATCACTCGTTTTTGCTTCACCAAGAATTTATAAATTTGTACCAGTATCCGAGTCCAGCGAATTGGTCTGAACTTTTGAGTGAGTTAATGTACCAGGTATCTTCTTTTAAATATACAGATTACAAACGAGAAATTTTCAATTTAATAAGTAGATTAATTATTATTACAGAGCAATTCTATACGGTGCTCGTGTACACTGTCAAGTTGAGAACATTACCCCAGAGGTAAAAGTTGTAAAAAATTGAAAGATCTTGGGTTGCCTTACTTTCATAAATTGGAAATTTATTTCAAAGAGCTTATTTTACCTCGGGAATGGCGACGAATGTAACGAGAGCCGCTGAGATGACGAGGTTGACCCAGAAGAGCCACCGTAGGAAAATAAAGTAGGAAGCTACTGCTGAGCCGAATTGCGATTCGATTTGCTTTATGCGACGCTCCCAAGGTACGAGAACCGTCTTTAAATTGACGAGTTCACGCTTGAAGTATTGCCATTTCTGTCGAATGAAAAATTAATTTTTATTAGACACGAAATTATTTGTTAAAAATCAATTTATCGTACACTGAGAAAAACTAAGAAAATAACGCATTTGTAAATAACACGGCATATTTGCTGCCAATTTAGATTAGCGTTTAAAAGAATACATATTATATCAGAAAAGATATATCATCGATTACAAATATGCTAAATTAACTGCAATTGATTTTATTTAATGTACCATAATTTTATTAGTTGCAATAATTACACTACAAAATTAAAGTGACTGCGTAAAAATGAATTATAAATAATTATAAATATTTCAGTTTTTTAAAAACGTCCAAAGCAGACTGAATCTTGATAATAGTTACATAAATTTAATAAAAAGCTGATTCATGAAAGTAAACCTTGGAGAGTAGCAAAGAAGCGCGAGCGAGCGCATCTTTGGTGCTGCGCGTCTGGGCGAGCCTCTCCTGCAGCGCGCCCTCGTGCTTGCGCACGTATGCCTTCGCCTGGCGCACGAGCCTGAGCTTGCGGCGCAACGGCCACGGCTCCTGCTTCACTCCGCTCAGTACCTCCTTGTGCAGCTTCAGCCTCTCGAAAATTCGCTCCTGCTCGCCGGCCATCTGCTCCTCCATCGAAATCGCCGTGCTAATGAAGAGGAAAAAATGTTTAAATTGACGATAAGGTAGTTTTTAGAATCTATGGCTTCCTGATATAACGGCTTAACTCCATTTTTTTATATTTTGAAGACATTTAGGTCTTAATGTTTCAATCAAAATGTAAAATTTTACAAGTTTCATAAGGTATATAACGACAATGTGAATTCATCACCTGATTTTTTTATACTCTACTATACAAATCAATTTTTATTCTTAACACCACAGTGTGAGAGTGAAGAACTATTCCATTCGAGTGAAAATCGAGTCAATCGAGTTTTGAGTGACTCAGTTTTTTCGGAAATAGAATAATTTTTCACTCTTACACATTATAAGAGTAAATGATGGAGATATATTGTTTAATTTATTAAGCATTTACATGAACATTACTACCTATATTTTATATTTTCTATAAACCAGATGTAAAATACGGTGTTACCTGATTTAAAAAAAAAATTGAGTTGCGTCGTTATGCCGGGAAGGCACAAAAATAAGGCGATCGGTGCTGTTAGGAACAATTTGTTGCAAATAGTATGAGGAGTTCCGAGAAAGTAAATTGGCGCTTAAATTATCTTTGGAAATTGTTTTTCCAGTACCGCGAGTTTAATTTCACGAAGGACACTTTAAAGTAAAGGAGTTACTCTTTTACTGTGAAATGTTAATTTAAAATGCCGAGTTAATTGCGCTTATACATTAGACTGCCGCGGTTCTGGGAAAAACTAAGTGAACAAAGAGCAGTGCACTTTGCGCTCGAGCAATAATTAAAAAAAAATCATTAATTTTCCGTCCCGGCTGATATTCGCGTCAGCAGCGCTCGCTTTATTAAAAATTCCAGGTATACTTTAATTTCCAAGATTAATTATATTCTTTGTGTACATACTTCCGTAGTAGATCGACTCGATTACTTGTTCAATTAAAAAGAAAAAAAAAACAATATATCAACTTACTCGCCGGAGCTGGTGGTGAAGACGGAGGAGCGCCGACGGAGCGCCGACTCGGCATCCGGGCTGAAGGGCGAGGAGGGTCTGCGTTTTCGCCCACTACGCCGACGCGAGGAGTTGCGTCTCCGGATGATCGCGGATGCTGACGCGGAGTACTCGTCTTCTTCTGCTGCATCTTCCCCCTCTAAAAATTTATAAAAGCAATTTTCAAACAAATTTATAAAATCAATTTTCGTCGTTTTTTACCACTTTGTTTTCACTAATCAAACTTACGTTAAATACAAAGAATTTTCAACTTTTTAATTCGCTGTGATAGTTTATTAAATATTTTTATAGTTGACTTAAGCAATAAATTCGAGTCGTGCATATATAATGTAAATAAATTTATTTGAACTCCGAACGAATAAAGTATAAACTAGCTTATAGTTTAATAGGAACTTTAGAAAAGTTTAATAGGAACTCAAGAAAATGAGCATCGCAATTTTTAAACAACGCCGTCATCGAATATCTAAGTACGTAAAATTACTATAATAAATTACTTATAATTAAGTAAAAAAAAAAGTTAGACATTAAAAACAGTTCGATTAGCCTAACGCTAGAAATTAATTTAACAAAAGTGTCTCTCGAGTCTTAAATCTCTATCTTTCTCCTCTTTCTTAGCGACATGGTGAACTTGGGCGGTGCTCTGCTGCCGGCACGCCTCAGCTTCGCGAGGTCCAAATTGACCAGGTCGTCGTTTCCCAGCATGCGGCACACGATGCTTGCTATTTCCAGCGGAAGCCTCATGCCCGCTATTCGCCTCAGCGCCACGCTGCCCTTCCGCAGCAGATCCAGCCGCTTGCGTGCGGCCTCGTAATTCGCGACGATCATGTCGTTGTAGTGGCGGAACCTGAACATCCAGAAGACGTTGTCCTCGATCTGATCGATGATCTTCTCGATGCCGACCCACTGGACCAGCTTGTGGGAGCGCGTCACCAGCAGGTCGTAAAAGCTTACGTTCCCGGCAATCTTCGACTCATGCATGTACGACAGCTCGTTGAGACAGTCCATGAATTGCTGCGAGTACTGCACGCTGCTCGCGATCAGCCGAATGTTTTTTATGCCGTTCGCGAGATTCTGCCAGCGGCGCAGCGCCATGTGCCGCACGAGGATGAAGCCGAAATGCAGCGTGGCCTTGTTCTCGACCTCGAGGAGGCCGAGGGGCGTGCATCCGTTGCGGTTGCGAACGTCGACCTTCGCGCCGAGGTTCAGCAGATGCTGCATCAGTCTCTCGTAGTTGGTCCTGAGCTCGCAGAAGATCGTCACCATGTGGAGGGGTGTGTCGCCGTGGGGGTCGCGCAGGTTTACGTCGGCACCGCCTTTGATGAGGCGCAGCGCGATGTTCTCAAAGCCGAGGAGGATGGCCTCGTTCAGGGCTGTGCGGCTGCCCGGCAGCTTGCGGTTTGGGTCCGCGCCGTGCGCAAGGAGCAGGTTCACTGCCTCCAGATTGCCCCTCTCCACCGCGCAGTACAGAGGCGATATCTGAGTGATCGGGCTCCTGTTGATCGTGGCGTTCGCGTCCGCGCCCTTTCTTAACAGCAACTCGACTATGCCCGTCATTTGGTGGTAGATGGCTAGGTATAGCGGGGGACGGTCGTTTTGGTTGCGCAAGTTCACGCAGCAGTCGTGCGAAATCAGCAGACGCACAAGAACCTCGTTGTGCTTCTTTATGGCAAGAATCAATGCCGTTGATTTCATGTAGTTTTGGTGGTTAATGTTGACACCAGCTTTCAGAATTAACAATACAATTTCCAATTGAGTTTTACCTGAAAATGTTAATTTCTTTTTATAAGGAATATTTTATTCACACTATATTTGCATTATTTATTTACGGTTGCTTACCTTCTGGCAAAACTTTTATTGCATACAGCAAAGGATTATCTTCAAGATTGTTTGAGACATTGACATCAGCATCATTTTGAAGAAGAAGTTTAATCATTCTCAAATTACCATTTTTAACTGCTTCAAAAATAGGGGTGAACAAGAATTTCGTTTTGCTATTGACGTTTGCACCCATGGAAATAAACCATTTTGTCAAAGCATATTTTTTTAATTTAACCGCTAAATGTAGAGGTGTTTCACCTTTATTATTTTTTTCATCGATCTTAGCATTAAATTTCAGAAGTAATTCTGATAATAATATACTTGTACGATCTTTTGTTTGTGTTTCAACAACATAATGCAAAGCTGTTGAACCTTTGTGAGTAACTTCATCAACTGCTATATTACTTTGAAAGAGGAGCTCTATTAAATCTTTATAATTGTATTTCACAGCTAGATGCAAAACGGTTTCACCAAAGACATTTTTGGCATTGACATTTAATATTGGAGTATGCAACTGAAAATTCGAAACATGAATTAGCAATTAAAACATAATATTCCTTTATTTGCAATGCTAAAAAACTGATTTCTTACATTATTATTGTCCGTTGTATCAACTTTTGAATACCTATTTATTAAAAACTTCACCGTTTCTACATCATTTTGTTTAACAGCTACATGAAAAATGGTTTCTCCTTTAGTGTATGAAGAGTTTACATCCACTCCTTTGTCTAAATACATCTGTATCTTGCTCAAACATTTTTCTTTTGCAGCATTATGAAGAAGCTTAATCCAATGTTTATTATTATTAGGCTTCATAACTGGAATCCATTACAAGGAATTATTGGTTTATTAAAAAATTATTTCTTTTATATTAAAAAATAACTTATAATTATCTACCGTATAGTAAACTGTGGGACTATAAAAACGACATTCGTAATGAAAATAATCACATCACTTTGCACTTAAACTAAGCTGTACATACAACATACCTCTGTATTGTAATTTTGATTCATTCCAAGGATCTCTAGTGTTGACGAGAAGACATAGTTATCACCGATTATGCTTGCACCTTCTATTGCACTAATCTTCATCTATTATTCTTAATCATTACAAAGATCATCGACTTGTGGTGTCGCGAGGATTAAATACTTAATTTACTTCTTAAAATACACATTTATACAAGTTTGTTTAGATTGAAATCGAAGAAGATCGGGAAACCGATTTACTGCCCGATAAGCCGGTGTCAAAAGACAACAAAACGGGTCACGTGACTGGATCTAATCTACAGTAATACCAACTGCTCCAAAAATATTTCCCTCTAAAATATTTAGTAGAAAAATTTTGCTAGAATGGCCAACCAAAATTTGAATTTTTAAATACATAATATTGAAATATTGATCTGGTGCAATATTATGTTTCACTATAAAGTGCAGCTAAAAAGCTTGAGATAAAAAAAAAATATTTTTAGTACTTCTTAATTATTTCTTAATCTAAGGTATTATGAGAAAAGTCATAAATACTCAGTATTCATTATTTCATTATTAGTCCATTATCTTCATTACCTGTACAATTCTGTTAATTCTCTCTTGCCCTACTTATTAAACCATTATATACTTATTTCTTAAAGTAATAACTCAAAATCATAAATTTGCAAAAACAGTAAATCTTAATTTTTATTAAAAAACTATATAAAACTAAAATTACTTATCATATAATTATTAACTATAGAAGCGTATAATCAGAACTGCGGATCACATATTTTATGTTAAAACATTAAGAGATATTTTCATACTTATAAAAATGAAAGAAGCCACAGTTTTAGACTTTGTGAAACTATAAATTTCATTGATAATTTTCTCCTATGATAAATAAAGATTATGGCAATGCTATGAATTTAAAAAATTAGCGCATGTATATTTTCTATAAGATGTTGCTAAAACATATAAAACATTGAACCGGAAAGCTTAAAGTAACTTAAGCTTCGCTTTAAATAAATTAAAAAATGTTAATTTCTGTCAAATTAAAAATTTTAATGCTGCGTTGATATTTATTTTAGATTAGCCACGATTTTGGAAGTGATTAACATCTCTTACTTAATAAAACGAATTTATAATGAATATTTTATCGATAAAAAATCTAAAATTAGTGGTATTTTCTTGAATTTTTTGGGTAAATTGACAGAGTTGCATTAGAAAGCAAACATGTGCTAAATTATGCCAGATTATTCGAAGCAGTGTAATTTCAACTCGCATTATACGGAGCAAATTTCTATATTAGTCCTTCCAAATAAAAAGCTATTGAGCACAATATACATTTTATTTTGCCTTCTCACTTTCATACCCAAAAAAACAATCTTAAGCGCCCCAAGAAAATCTGAGATCCGCTGTTCTGATGCTCTTATAGGTAGCCAAAGTAAAAGTGGCGTTACCGATGGTGGAAACGCGCCGCATGACGGGTGACCTGGCGGCGTCCAGGGCAAAGCCCCGGCGTCGCGGCTCGAGTCCGCTCGACGTGGGTTGCTGTTCCGGTGGTTGTTGTTGCTGCTGCTGCTGCTGTTGCTGCTGGTTGGCCTCGCTGGCGGCGCGATCGCCGAGGGCAAACGTCACTGAGAGCCTATCCACCGACGGCTGCGGCGAGGACGGCTCCCCCTGCGACACGTGCATCGGTGCCTTTTTTATTTCCACGATAAAATGTTCTTTCTCGACTTTTTTTATTGCGTATTATTTAAAATGACAGATCCTATATTGTATTGGTGTAAGAATGATTCTGATAAGAATGAAATTTTCGATAAACAGCGCGTCATCAAGAAAATATCGAATTATGATCTTTTCTATTTTATTTAAATGTATGTGTTTTTATTAGTTTTAATAAGAAATTTGATTTGGAAGACTAAAAAATTCAATTACATAGTTTCATGATTAAAGAGGAAGGTAAAAGAGTACCCGCTAGATGTTAAACAACATTTTCTTAAATCAATCAACGATAATTTATATAAGTTTGTAAACTGCATTAAATTAAAAACTAATATTTGAATCACTTAAAACATTTTTTAAACTGTTTATCGCACGATAAATTTTTCAAATTATAAAAACTTTTATGCGTACCGAAACTTTGTGAATAGAAATTTTTTTTATCGCGAAGGTATTCGGCACGTTAAATAAAATCAGACAACTTAACTTCTTTACTTTATCTCTTCAAGAAGAAAATCAAAAAGATATAAAGTTAACTTGAAATTTGTTCAACGTGTTGAACTTGAGACTTTTCAGGTAACTTTATCATAGTTTTCTTACTTTACTTGCGCATTTCTAATTTTCTTATTTGAATAAAATAAATTGAAATAATAAATCTAAATAATTCTAAACATTTAATTCTCCGCGCGTTAATTGCGATGCAATTTGTGATTACTAAGAGCCGCAATTATACGTAAATACACGAAATTTGCCGAGCTAAATCAAACCTTTAAAATAAAAGAAAAAAAAAACAAAGAACGAAAAAAAGTTATTAATTTAGAACGATGTTCCATACAGTCTCTTAAATTATAGCAGCGTTAGCATAAAAAACGATTTAAACAACAAAAATCACCGTAAAACATAAGCAGCCCACACAAAGCACAAGACTCTTCGTCAAACAAAGAAAAACCATCAATCCGCCAGCCACTATAAACGAGATCGCAAAACGAGCGAAGTATGAGCATCGCAACGCACTTCTCTCTCGCTGCTCCGGTGCTGAAAGATGAGGAGCTTGCTGAGGCTCTTTATCGCGTACATGTCGCGCTGCCGCGGGTACACCTGCACCTGGCGGGCGCGCGCGCGCTCGTCGGCCAGTCGAGACTGCGGCTCTCGGCGCGCGGGCGTGTAGCCGCCGACTGACCACTTGTTCGCGGCCGCAGCCGCGCCTTTGTACACGCGCCTCCGCTGCGACTTCGGCGGGACGCTAAGGCATTGGCGGGTCCGGTCGCTCGTTTCGGGGCTGTTGCGGGGGCGACGGTGACTGGGTATCTTTCGTTGCCGCGCGGCGGGATTTCTTTTTTACTTTCGAGATTTTTTTTTCTTTTCGTTAGGGAGGTGAAGCGGCTGCGCGGATGATAGCGGAGACGGGACGTTAATTCTTTAATCAGCAAGGTGCTGGTTTTCAATCCTTATATATTATTATAAAAAAATAATATTTTGACATGCGAAAGCTGAAAAGTTGAATTTTCAGAAGTACGAATTATATGCTGTTAAATTACTGCGGGTGTAAAGTGCCTGTGTACGTACGTTTCATAATTTTTTCAAGCGTTTACCTTAAGAGTAAAAAAAAGCAAATTTTCATGAATTAATAATTTTTTTGCGTTTGGGAAAGTATTATGCTATAATTCAGTTAACAAAGTTTGTTTGTTAAAGATTATTTAGTGTAAAAGTAAATACAGATTTTTAAATAAAATTCTTATGACGCAGTAATGTTTTATTTTAATTTGTTACTAACGATGTAAGCATATAAGTAGTAATGGCTGGGATTGGTCAGACATTCATTGATGTCAATTGCCATTTGTCAAATTTACAATAGATCGCTGTAAAAATTAAAGAAAATTACTATAGTATTTACAAATATGAATTTTTTTAGTAAATTACGGTGATTTTCCATAAATTTGGTAATACGGTCATTTCCCATAAATTTTACGAGACACTTAATCACCTCAATGTATCATCCTTCACTAATAATATTCACAAATTTACTTTCTCACAAATGATCCTCAACCCAAAAGTTAAGAGCAAATTAAAAAGCAAAACAAGGTCAATTCTCACCTTTCACTTCAATTAAATGCCCAATTTTCCCCTCGACAGGAGGGTATACAGTACAAACATTCCCCCGTCCAACTAAGCTTCATGAAATAAAAAGAAAAGCAACTCAATTCGAAGCCGCGGTAAAAGCGGCTGGAAGCGAAGGTCCGGTGTAATACCGACTCGTCGTTGAGGCGCGGCCGCGGGGGGCGCATTAAAATCCCGCGGATTCGAATGCGAGACAAATAAAGATCGATGCCAGCGGGCGCGTATACAGGTATATCGGCGCGGCGATAAATCACGCGCCGGCCGTGCGATGCTTTAATCAGCGCCGACGGCTCGACGCCTCTTCCCCCCTCCCCCTCCGCCCCCTTGGACACCCGCGCAACCGGGGGCGCGTGCCGTTGCCTCGTTAGCGGTAGCACGGTTTTTTTTTCTACCCGTGATGCGCGCGGATCCGCTCGAGTGACTTCTCGACGTTTCGCCGGGTGTTTGGGATTCGTTACGGGGATTTAATGAAGTGGAGCGCGCGACGTGGTATTGAAGGGTTGTGGATTCTTTTTTGTATAGCGAATGCGGCGTTTTCATGGTTAATTGTTTTTGTTGCATTCTTGGGAGTATTTAGTTTTTCTTGCCTCTTTGACGTTTCGATCTCACTTTTAGTTCGAGGTTAATAATCCTAATTATTCAAATCTAAATGATTATTATGATTGAATTAAGTGCGGGTATTTTTCTTCTTGTAGGGCACATAAAGATATGTATTGTTTTAGGAATTCATTAGTAAAATTTTTTTTTATTAAAGTACATTACTGTCTTGTAACTAAAGTAATTACAATTTTTAAAAAATGTAACTGTACGAAAAAAACTATAATTTTCATTAACGAAATTATAATCGCTTTGAAGAAACCTCTTGATTTATATATTAAATTTAAAATTAAACTAATCCACGGTGTCACACCCACGAATGAATCCAACAGAGACAGCTAATTAAGAGTTAAAATCCTTCGTAGAATAAAACAAAAATCAGAAATCCTGAATTCCGGAAAAAAGAAAAAAGCGTGCAAAATGGATACATCACACTGTTTCCGCGCACCTGTGCGCTTCGCTGTTTCTTCGCGCGACGCACCCCTGACGGGGCTGTAATAACGAGTACGAGGCGCACGCGAATTCAACGGAAGTGAGAGAAAGAAAGGGGCTGTCGTCCGTTGAAAAAATCACCGTTTATTAACGCGTCGCGTGTGCGGCCACCTACCCCTCCGCCGTGACCTCGTCACGGAAATCATTAGCCCCGTTGTGTACACCGCGCCGGTGATTTCCAACTTTTTAGTTTTTCGAGTGGGCCGCGCGCGAGCGACTTTGCTTCTTCATTAGTTAATAGGCCCGGATTGACGGATGGCTGCGAGGCTACTTGAGATTTTTCTTTCGCGTCTCTTTTTTTGGCTATTGCTAGGATAACATTTTTGTTTTATACGTGTGTTTATTTGTAAATGCAATTTTAAGTCGGATTCTTAAAAAATAAGGAAATTAAAGCTTCTAAAAGAAGAGTTTATTAAATTCTACATTATTATTTTTTAATTTGTTCTTTTTTTTTTAATAAAAAATGACGACTTTGTTTGAAAAGAAAATTACGTCTGACAGAATTCGTCTGTTTCTACTTAAAACGCGTAGAAAATACATTTTTTCTATATAAAGAATCCAAATTATGATTTAAATAAATTCATTTTAAAAATTTTTTTAGCGAGTGTACAGTTTTAAAAAACAACAGTTCTTTATGTAAAATATGAAGTTCAAATTTATACAGTACATAAGTATCATTTAACTTTTCAGTAAAATTGCTTATAGTAAGTGCCAATTTTTAAATAATTACTTATAGTTACAAAAATTTTATGTAACGTTAATATTCAATTCATTGGTACATTTTCGTATTCCGATTACTTTTTTTTATTACAAATCCATTAAAAAATGTAAATTTACCTTTGAAAAAAGATAGTAACAATCAGCACCTTAAAAAAAGCTAATATGTTTTTATCCAACTCGTTAAATTTTCTCGCATAACGTAAAATCACACGGCCACCTCACCTACCAAAAGAAGCCAAGAAACACTCACGTTATTACTGAGAAGCCATTACTGAAACAGTGTACGAACTAATCCGAGTCACCGTCACCGGTCCGCCCCGGCGTTCGGCCGCGCTGACGCGCATCGCGCGCGCACAATTAAACGTAATGCAAAACGGCAATTACTTGCCGCGTGGGTGTACGGCGGCTCTCCCCATACGCACGAAAAAAAGAAAGAAAGAGACGCACGCGCGGCGCGGGGATTTCGAGAGCGAAAGCGCGAAATCATCAATAAGGCATTACGCGGCGGCGCACCCTAATAAGCGGAAGTCACGAAATCGATGCGATACGTATAATATTAAAGCAGCCCGGGAGTAAAAAAAAAGAAAATATGTGTGTTATTGCCGGCCGTGGAACCCCTCCGAGTGTGTACACAAAAGGAGCCGCTCGAGCGGCAAATTGCGCGAGACGCGCTCGATATAAGGACGCGCGCGGGGGGCGCGCTTTTGTGTGTACACGACTCGACGCACTTTTCTTTTACACTTCTTTGCCTTTCTTTTTTTTCTTCTTTTTTTGAGCGGTTACTTTTTTCTCTGCTCTCTGACGTGCGGATAATGGCGAGAGGGGGTAGTTCCCGGTAGCGGTGACGTGGCGCGCGCGGGAGGATTCATTTTGCAAAGCGAGCGCTCGTAAACCTACTTTGTAACTCGAATGACACGATTTCGCGAGGGGTTATTAGCTGCTTACGAGCGCGAAGTGGCACTTTCCAGTTTGACTTTTTACGCCGCGGCGCTTTCGTTAATCTTGAAATTTCCGAGAGTCGCTCCTGGGGTTGATGATGGAGATGGAATTTTTCTTTCGCAACTTTGAGAGTCGTTTAATTCAAGTTTCTTCAAAGGAGCTAATCTGTGATTTATGCATTATTAAAACTTATTTTACGAATTTAAAACAATATAATTTATTACTGATTTAACGAAATGAGTATGTACTTTATATTAGATATTTAAACGTAATATATTATAAATTTCTATTGTTTATTTTTCTCTGGATTTTGTTAGAAAGTGATTTATCATATACTTTTTGTATTGTTTTATAAAAAAATAAATTTCTGCTTAATTAACGTTTACTGCAGTGCAATGATCTAAATTAAACGTGAATCACGAAAAACATTTTATTAATTTACATACCTCCGTTGGTTTCGCGATTTTCATTATAAAATTTATTATGCAGATTCATCATTCTCCAGATTAATCCGGTCAATGCAAATCTGTACCGCGCAAATAAGCAGAACAAATTTTAATAAAAAGATAAAACAATAAATTTTTATTTTCATTTTTTTAATAAAACAACACTAGCGATTACGTAATTGTAAGCGTGATTTTATTACTGACCACAACTTGGTCCTTGTTAAAATACTTTGGACCGTAAAATAAAATAAAATTAAAAAAGGACAAGAGTTTAGCATCGATATAAAAAAAAAAATAAAACGGGGACTTCCCACACCTGGCAGCACTGTCTTGATACACACCTGCGAAGGCGCGAGTCTCGGCACGGCGATGGTGGGTACCCTCAGGATGCCCTGGGCTTGCTGCCGCGGCGTCGGCCTCGCCGGCGGATCCGCGGTTTGGCGCTGAGCCGAGTCCTTCTCCTCCATTCTCGCACCACCGGCAACTCAGACTTCGCGGCTTTTTTTTATTCTTCTTTCGCGGAAACTGCAGTTCGGCTACTTTTTTACTCTCTCGCGGCGGAGAGGTTTCTCGTTGGCTCGAGGATACGAGGAGATACTGAAAACAAAGTTTCCAGCGTGGGAGGAAAGTTTAAATTACGAGTTGAAAAGAAGAATAAAATTTTACGTTTGGAGAGATGATTTTTGTCTGAAGGGGTAAGGAACTGTTTGTTTAAACGAAATTGAACGTTTACAGCAGAGCCCAGTTGATATTATATCTGTATGTATAATAAAATGAAGAAATCAAATTAAACAAAACATTTTTTGTATTATGTACTTACAATAACATGAAAAAGTATGTTTCTTTTTTAATGTATTATTGTTTCATCAATGGTTTTAATATTTTATGATTTTATCAAGATATCTTTTCCTCAAATTATTTATACGAGTACTTCAGGTAAAATGAAAAATATTAAATGATATAACTATATTCACTTATACTTTCTGTACAAAATTAATTCAGGGTGTACAAATAAAAATTCAAATGTATACAAGAATAATGGACAGAACAAAGAAAACCCAAAAGATAAATTTCATTTTCAAAAATTGTATTTCAATCAAAAATTTACATGTGATTGTGATTCGAGCAGCTAGCCTTTACTTAAAGCTAAACAACGATTACCTCCCTAAAACTCTTTATTCTCCACTCGCAAGAGACAGACAATACACAAGTTTACCCGTATCGCGTAAGCAAACTTCCAACGGCGCTGCGATCTCCTCTCAAACAGTTAAGTCCGCACACGATCCACTGCTCGACGCTCCACACTCGTCGATGAGATAACATCGACGAAATCGCCGCACGAGTATCATCCGAAAAATGAGAAAAAAAAATGGACACCCTACGCGGCTCGCGCCATCCCGGCGACTAAATACCGTGCCGGTCGTATAGCGACGAGCGGCGCTGACGGACTAATGAATGGCCGGTCGGCGGGAAGATGTGTGCAAATTGCGCGCGACGGAGGGTAAAAAAAATAATAAAAAAGTAAAACGAGAGAAACAGGCCGCGCGCCGGGGCGGACGGGCGTCGCAGGGGGAGAGATAAAAGAGGCGAATATGCGTGACGACCGCTTTATCCGCGGCGCACCTATTCCCTCGCGCGCCGGGGGATGGGGGTTTTTCAAGCAAACAGCTTTACGCGGATGAATTAATTAGAGTACGTTCGTGAGGCGTACGCGACCGAGATCCCTACGTCATTAGCTCTTCTTTTTTTTTATTCAACCGAGCATCCTTTGCGTGGAATACTTGACCATCTTCGCGTGTCTCTTCTTAAGTTTACGAGGTGCTGCGATTTTCATACCTTACGCTTATGTACAGTCTAGTCGTAGGTTTCACGAGAGACAGGAAGGTATACGTATAATGGCGAGGAGCTTAAAAATTAGTTCAAGTCTTTTGCTTGTATGTGTGTGTGTGTATGTGTCTGTGTTTGCGCGAACATTTGTGTCTGAAACGAGCGAGCAGGTTATTCACAGTCGAAGATTGACACATAAGTTGATTATCGAATACTGTTCACTTTTTTTATTATTCTGTTGAAAGCAACTTTGGCAATTTTTCTTATCGAACTGACATTAAGTTGTAGAGAATTAGGATTCGATAGAATTTTTGTATTGAACTTTTAAAGTAATTGATTGAGAGAGTAGGGAAAAATTACAATACGATAGTTACTTATCTAGTTATATCGAACTTAAAACCCGTTTCAGAAGTCATCAACGTATACAAAATTAAACTGAGGCTCGAGTTGAATGAAAGTTTGAAGCGGCTCACACAATAAATACGAATAAAAATTCGAGAATTAAACATATACAAAACATCCTGGGAACCTTACGTCACTACAGCTAGATTTAACATCTATCGCTATTTTAATATTTGGCCGTTACATTATTATCACCGTTAACGCTTTTGATTTAACGCGCTTTAACATTTTATAGTATCCAAGTCGAGAAAACAGTTGTCATAAAAATCTGTAGATTTTCTTATTGAAACTATTATTACTGCGCATTTCTAAACTTTTGTTATAGTTCATCTATTCTTTAAACGAAGCTTTCTAAAACTAAGCTCGATGCCAGTAGTCACTCAAAGAAAAAAAAATACTATACATTCTTGTTTTTATAAAATCGCACAATAATCCTTTTAATTATCCTTTTAAAGCTTCAAGTGTTACTCTACTCTTATTACAGAAGTTATTACATTTTTAATTTAGTCTACATACAACAGCATTTGTAATTAGGAGAATACATTTTATTTATTAAAAAAATTAACTTCTTCCAAACGCAGTACAAGAACATTGCAGGCTTTCTAATAAGATTGTTAATTCATCCGTATAATTTCTGATTTCCTGCAAGAGTAGAGTTACACTAAAAAAGGGATGCAAGACAGTCCAATTTCGGTGATCCACATATCCCACACTCACACAGTTCAACCCGCGTTCGCGAGACCAATAATCCCCACCGAAGTGTTACAAGTTAACAAACCGCACCCTCAAAACGCACACCGGAACCCACAGCGCAGCTTCAGAATTCCATAAAACGCAAAAAAGGATAACAACTAGACAACTGTATGTATGATCCCCCGACATTCCGCGCCTCACTGGCTGTTGCGCCGCTGCGGCGGGTGCGCCTCCTCCTCCTCCTCCTCGTCCTCGGACTCGACGATCTTGGGCATGGAGTCGCCGCTGGCCCGCGTCACCGCCACCTTGATGTCGCACTCGGTCTGCACGCCGCGGCTGCGCCCGCGCGGCGGCGGGTCCAGCACCAGCGGCCGCATCAGCTCGTGCAGGTTGTTGCGCAGCGGCGGCTTGCGCTCCGGCTGGGCCGCGGCGGGCTGCTGGCAGCGGCACGGCAGCGGCTTGATGAACGACGGCTCGGACGGCTCCGTGGACGGGCGCTCCAGCGAGCGCGAGCGTAACGACGGCTGCTGCTGCTGCTGGCAGCCGGCCGAGGCGAGGCCGGCCCGCAGGCGGGAGGCGCGCGGCAGAGTGGACGACGGCGACTGCAGCTGACTCGAGCGCTGAAAATTGACAGAGTTTTGAGAGAGTTCTTACGAGTTTTGAAATAAGATTTTGTATCGCGGAGATAAAAGCTTTGGTGAAATATTGGAATATACTATTTTACTGTTCTGGTACCCTCTAAGTGTGAAAAAGTAAATGGTCAGTCAATTATTTACCGTTGAAAGCAACACGCTTATCGAAAGAGTGACTCATAATGTAGAATAAGTGAATATTCTCTCTTTCGACGTCAATTTTACTTATTTATATTTAGAGAGTTTGACTTTGAATTTGCCTTCTTAGCAAATTTAGTGAAGATGAAATAAAATTTTTTAGATCTCCGGTATATCTTGAAAGAAACTACAGTTAATATTATAAGAAATTATTGCAATTTTTACAACATTGTTCAAAATTAACTAATGCAATTATTAATGTAGTATTTTTCTCCGTGAAGGAATTGAGCCATAAAATTTTTATCGAGATTTTCAGTGTCACTATCAAACGTTAATTTATCCTGTTCTTGGTACTAAAGACCTAGTATATAAGTATATCTAAAATCGAATCGTGTCGATTGCGATAAAAATCTTTAGTATACGCGTTTAGATATGAACTAACTATTTTAATAAGAGAAAGTGACATAATTTACTTATTTATTGCTCATAAAATGAAAATCAGTAAATTTTATTGTATATAGTAGTTTATAATAATTTTTTCAATACGGTTAAGTGTTTTATAAAAATTTTTAAGAAATTATTGAATTTCTGGTAAATACGAAAATGCCGATAAAACACTCAATTTTTTAATGCACGCGTTTGAATACATAATGCAGTATAGAGTGGTGCAGTGGAGCGTAATAAAACATCCGGAAAAAGCTATTTACTTTAAAAAAACGTCCAATTAAATAAAAATTAATTTAAAATGAAATTTACAGTGAAAGCTATATTTTACTTATTTAAACGATTTAACATTTTAAAACGTAATAGGAATATTTTTATATTAAAATTGTAGCGGTACACATAAATTTCTTTTCAATATTCCACTTTTTTAGTTGTTTTCATTTTGCGTCTATTTTACTTTTTGTACGTGTCCTACATTATGCATCGCGCCACCTAATTATACAATTATATAAAGACCCTAATTAAAAATGTTGCTTTATGCGTAATCTTTTCATTGTAAATTCTGCATTTTAATAAAATATACAGACAAAAATGCGCTGAAAATATACTATAATGAAACAAAGAAAAAAATACAATCTCGATAAAAATAAATCGAAAGAAATAATCTTAAATGCAATCTTAATAAAATACCATATATAAAATACAAAATTGTCTATAATAACATCGATAACAATAAAATTAGTTCACACAGTCAATAAAATTAGAATCAAATGGTTAGCGTTTTAACAGCCACTTTAACGACGCAACTTTTTAATCGACACTAAATTTGTCACCGTACGATACTAACTTATAAAAGTCAATAAATCTAAACGCCTCGCATTAAAGATATTGCACACGGTAAATTCAACGAGTCATCCCATCGATCACACTAATTTTTCCCGACGAGCCCCGCAGGCGTCTCGCCGGAGCTAATCGCGAAGATACTCACCGGTCGACCGGTCGGGGGCAAGGAGAAAGCCGGGCCGTGGGCGCGCGGCGCGACGGGGGCGTAGGGCGACAGGGGCGTCGCGGGCGCCGAGGCGTAGCCGCACCTCAGGTTGTCCCAGAGCTGGGCCTGGTAGCGCAGCTCGTCCGCGTAGCTCGGCGCCGGCGCGACGCCGTACAGTAAGTCCAGCGGCGAGTAGCGGGCGCTCGGGACCTCCCACGCATTGTACTGGCGAACAAACAAAATTATTTTTAAGCGACATGCTGCTTTTTAACGGCGGCTTTTCAATATTAATGATAAGTTGGCTTGTAAAAAAGTTAAGCATAACTTGCATCTTCTGGTCAATGAATGGTTAACTTTTTTACAAGGTACTTTTCTTTTTTTCTTTTTAAATAGCAGTTTAGAAAAAAATGTATTTTTTTCCTATAGGAAAAGAAGTAAATGACTTTTCATAAACTGGCGAATTTATTTTAATTGGGTCAGATAGCACTGTTAAATATATTAGCACGCCAACTCTGACGCAAGTAAAATAAAGCGACAGGGAAATAAGGCTTTTAAATTAAGCTTTTCATTGCAGTTCTTTTAATGAAGGGACTGCATAAAATTTACAAAAAAAAGTAAGTAAAAATAATGAAAATACACTTTCTTACGCAGAAAATTGAAAAAAGTAACATTACCTAACACTTGTTGGTAGCGCACACTCCAAAATCTCGTGGAAAGACCTGTTAGACAGTACACATTGTCGCAGCAGCTCTTAATATGCAGTTATTTTCAGTTCAAGCATCTTTTAAACTCACACGCAATCGTTAGCAATTATTTTTCGAATGATGCCGGCTCTTTATAAGCTTCAAACCACGCTTGAAAAATAACAAAAAAAATGAGTCATGAATGTCGTGAGTGATTAATCTTAAAATAAAACGACCACAGCACGGTAAATTGAAATTGATATAACAATGAAGGTGAATCTCAGCATAAAAATGCGTGTTTCTATAAAAAAAGGTTTATTAAAAAATGTTTAAAAAAGACAGCGTACATGCTTATGTATAACGTAAATGTAAAAAAAGAATTAACTAAATAGCAAATCGCAAGAAAATGAAGTAGCACAGTGAGGACTTATTTGCAAATAATTAAAATAATAAATAGCCTGATTGACAAACACTAAGAATATCGATGATTACTTTTTTTCTAATCTAGTATCATCTGCGGTATTTTTAAACTACGACAGTTTTGAACAAACTCTTCGTTTCTTTCACGGTAAACAAAATATTTTCATTTTATTTTGCATCTCCGCGCAATCAATATTTCACCGTTAAATTTTATTGAAAAATTCGTGAATATTGAATACTAATCTACCTGCGAAGGAATGCAAAGTTTTTCTTCGATTTTTCTTTTATAGCACGCGCAACATTGGATCCTGCAACTTTCGTTATTTCTTACGTTTCGGCGGATCTTGGGATATTTCGTTATCTAAAACTATCCTAGAAACCTTAAAACTGGCTTCTTAACAGTTTACAAAGAATTGAATCGGGTTACAAACTATGAAGAGATTTACGGAGCTAGCTAAGTACTTAAAAAGGGAAATTCGTTGAATTCGAATCTCGTCGATCGCTTTGATCGTAGGCGTTTCTTATAAATAGTCGAAACTCGTTCATTTATGATGAACGAAATCCTATACTCAGTCGATAAATATGATAATTAATTCTAGATCTGATTT
The DNA here is from genome assembly GCA_900480045.1 of Eurytoma adleriae. NCBI lineage: Eukaryota > Metazoa > Arthropoda > Insecta > Hymenoptera > Eurytomidae > Eurytoma > Eurytoma adleriae. The sequence continues at coordinate 54,539 of UXGC01000601.1, read as the reverse complement.
CAGAGCTGATTAATTTTTTTCTTCTATACATACTTTGCTATTTATTCTTTTAAATACTTTAGTAGAAAAATCTCAATTTTTCCAGTGTAATTAAGTGAAGTGTTACAAACAACTGCGTCCATGTAACTAATTCAAAATTACTGAAATCGGCCTAGTTGAGAAGAAACTATTTATCTTTAGTGCGCTAAATCGACAGTTTACACATCAAAGTTTCTCAAACTTCTAACTATATAAACTCTCACAGTCGCACGCGCAAACGTTCACATTTTCAGTTTTGCGATAATACATAAAACGGATTGACGCTTCGAGAGTCAATGTTGAATTTCATTAAACGACTAAAAAAAGAAACTTTAATGAAATATTTCTTTGATCGGCGTTGAAAAATATACGCTGGAATTAAAAGTACTTTTAATTACTTTTTAGTAGTACGTAAATTCCTTTCTTTTTCCCGAAAGAAAACACGAATTGCAATACGTTTCCATTATAGCTTTCAGTAATACAATGTTTTTCATCAAAGTGTACACGGTTCAAAACAAATTTATTATTTTATTTTTTTTTCGTTCGTTAAAATTCTGTATGTTAAAATTAACATATTTTATGTGTTACATTAACAAACGCGATATTTACTACTATAAATCGTATGACATTACGTATATCAACTCGTAAAATAATTCCTATGCGTTAAATTAAAAACATTTAATTAAGCTTAAAATCGCGCAAAAAATTTAAAACATAATATTGTGTGTTACTCTTTTACGCCAAAAGAAATATGTTACATTTATTGAACCGTGTACTACGCTCGATCGAACAAAATAAAGCAATTAGACATCGTCGCTCGATCGAAAACTAAAATAATCGCATACGATTTACAAAAACAAAGCGAAATGGTCCTCGTACGCGATGAGAGAGAAATAAAAAAAAAACATCCAGCATGCAACGAGCATCACAGTTCATTCGTCAGCCTCGAAGCGTGTCCCGGTGATGTGAGTGTGCACGAGATGCGTCGGCGGTGCGAGGCGAGTCAGGGGATGCGGAAGAGGGTTACCTGGCCGAGGGCGGCGATGTCGGCGACCGCCGGGCCCTGGCCGCCGGTCACCTGGCCGAGCTGGCCGCTCAGCCCGCCCGGCACCGCGCCGCCCACGCTCACGGACACGCCGCCCCGCTCGTGCTCCCGCAGGTGGCTCACCAGCGCCGCTATGTGCTCCAGCAGCTCCTTGTTCTGCACCAGCAGCTGGTGCGTGCGCGCCTGCGAACACGCGATACAAATTCGACGATTAATTCCGTGGATTTTTCGAGCTATTTTTTCTCGCCCTGGCGGAGGCTGTGAAATGAATTGGAAATTAGTTTGTTCGATGTTGATGTTTAAATAAAGTAAATGTAAATGAATGAAATAATAAAGATAATTAAAAGATAAATGAAAATTTTCTGTGGATTCTTGAGGGTGGAGAACAGACTTGGAATGTAAAAAAAAAGTATAGTTTTTATCGAGGGGTTACTCACTCCAAAAATCGTTGAAAGAGTTCCAAAAAGTTTCCATTGAGTTTCAATGATTTTTTAAATATAAATCTTTGAAAATTATGGAAATTATATCATAGTAATAATTGGAAATAGCTGAAAATCTTTCAATGATGATTCATGATCTTTCAGTGATGAAAAATCTTTCAATGATATATGAAGTGCGCAGCCTCTCGGTTTTTATTGTAAAAATTATTGTAAAAGCTAATTTTGTCAAGGATTATAAAGTTTATTATATCAAGTTTACATCTCCCATCTGGAATAATTCATAATAAATTTACCTACGTTATTTTCCTCAGTGTAGGATTGTACAAGAGGTATTTTATTGAGGCGACATTTGACTTGCACATTTTGAACGGTATAAAGCGAGGTTTGTACTTAAACGAGGATTTTGCTTTAATCTTACATTAATTCAAGACCTCTCTTTGTTGCATATATGGAGAAGACTCGATTTGATACAATTACGAGGAAAGAGAGAGAATCCTGGAAAAAGCCGAGAATCTCGAGCTTCATCCAAGAAATTTAACAAGGCCGAACATTTTTTATGCCGAAACGAGAAAAGAAAATCTCAATTATTTCAGTCTCGCGTACCCTCCATGCAAATCTAGGTTCCCAGAGTGAAGTGCATCGTAGGTTCAAATTGTATTTTAAATTCTTTATTTTTTTGACTAAACTAGATTGTCCTTAAATCCCTCTTTTCTGCTGCCTTAGAAGGTAGTACAATAAATTCTTCAAGAATAAATGAGTTAATTTTTTTTAAAGTAGAAAATTGTTCATCCCCAATAATATAAGTAATTGCTAATTGGGAATTAAGAAACAGATTAATTTTATAATAGAAAATCGAAGGATTTATTAGAAAATCTTTTGTGTTACTTCAGCAGGTCGAGATTACTCGCAGTGAATTAGTGTAACATGAATCAGTTCTTAAGAAGTTGTAACAGATTACTAGCCGTCGTCGTATTATATAGGATTCAGTTTCCGCTGACGTGAAATTTATGTCTTTTATTGCGAGTTTGGTCAGCCATAGATCCTTCTATATCACCGATGCAATTCCATAAGTCAGATCAAATGGATTAATAGCATTTCTGATAGATTGCTTTATTCAATCAAAATCTAATCAAAAACCTAAAGAGATATTTTTACGCCTTCGCACTTAGAATTAAATGTATCCAAGTTTTATTTATAGCAAAGAGTCACCAACGACTGCAATTATAAAAATTTCAGAAAGAGATTTCTTCTTGATCCGTTCTCTGTTCAATAATCTGATGTACATAATTTCGGGGCTATTATGAAGAATAAAAAACGTAAGTTTTTTGGAATTTTCAAAAATCGACACCTGTACAAATAATGATAAAATGATGAATTTAAATGATCAATTATTTGAAAATTATAAAATGATGAAATAACGATTCCAAAGTGACTTATTTAAAAGTGTTTGATGACTTCGTTAACCAAATGCCTGTCTGTTCTCACCTGAGCCTCGACGCGCGCTGCCGTCTCGGCGGCCAATTGATCCTGGAGTAGCCGAGCGTGAGCCACGGCCGCCCTCGTCTGCTGGCTCTGCTGGTCCAGCCGCTCGCGCAGTAGCTGTATCTCGTGCTTCAGCGCGGTCAGCTCGCCGTTCATCAGCTGCTCCGACAGCGCGTTACCCTGCGAAATCAACGGAGCGCAGTCTCATCAGCCGCCGGTTACTGATCGGCGTCGACGCGGAAAAGCTAACTTTGCCGAGCCCCCCGCTCCCCCGCACGCGGTACAGATCGCCGCGGGGGTCACTCGCCGCGCGCGAGAAGTTAATCGCTCGGACGAAATGAGATTCGTACGCCGCGGGAATTTTCTCGGTGAAATTTTGCGATGAAGCTCGACGTTAAAATACTGCGTTGGAAAATAAGTTTTAAGGAACTCCTCTCTATATTTCCAACTAAATGAAAATCACGCCAAACTTTGGCAGAGAAAAATATCAATATATCTCGAAAATTCAGTGATAAGTTAGCAACTGATGCCAATAGTTCTTTCCAGTGTTCCATCTTTAAATTGTTCACTGCAGCTGTGCCTTCAAAGAAGATTACCATAATAATTTGTATTAAAAAAATGTCCACATACTATAATTTAAAAAGCATTTGATAAAACCACGAGTGAAAAAAGCACAAACGAAACGCAGATTCGCCACCTCGATAGCGCGTTCGATCAGCCGGCTGAGTGTATCCGTCGCCCGTGAATGCGCACTCCGCGCGCGTCCGACCGCTAAAATAGCGGCGTTTCCGCGTGCGAGAGCCGAGGCGCGCGATAAAAGAGGCGCGACCGCACACGGGCTGTTATGACAAGTGTCATCGCTACCGCGGAGTGGCGTTAAAAGAGCTGCCCGCCGAGCCGAGTCATCGCGCTCTCGGGTTTCCGCGCCGCGCGCTCCGAGGCGATCGCGTGTCCCCGCGCGCGCCGAGCTAGCGGTCGCTCGCGGGAACGAGCGAGTGCTGTGGTAGGTACTTACGAGGGGCGACTGGCGGAGCGGCGAGGCCGGACAGGTCGTCGTCACCTGCGGGCACGGCTGGTCCAGGATCGAGTCCTCCGGCTCGCCCAGCAGCGATATGTCTGCGAAAAAAGATGACAGTTTTATTTTCTCCGCTAGTGTGACTTCGTGAGATTGTTGTATATATTAGTGATTCGATGTCAATTGTAAAATATCAAGTGAGACTAAAGTATTTTACTAATTTTATTGTTGAACAAATATGTTGAAATTGTATGATTCGTTATTTCAAATTTACAGAATTGATTGAATATTTTTGTTAATAATGGAAATGGTACAGATGAAATGATTTTAGCGATTCAATCGCAATTAGTTTGAAATAAATGCAGTTTTTATTTTGCGAGAACTACGCGTTGGGAATAAATGAATCGACAAAAAACTGTTTTTTTTTATTATTTTGTTCACTTGGGTTGTTGTAAAAGATTTTAATTAAATTTAAACTTTCAATATTTACAGATGTGCGTGAGGTTTATTCCGACTCATATCAGTTTATTGTTTGTTTTTAATAATTATTCGTGAAATTCAGATATTTATCTAAATTATTGCCAGAGGAGAGTTCAATAAATCCCGTTATTCCGATCTCTCTTACCATGAGGCTCGAATGCTGATAGAAGATACGCTCAAGTACCATCTCTATTCAAGTGCAGCATATTTCAGAGTAACAATTCGTAATCTATTTAAAGTACCTTAGCCTTGATTAATTTTTACCGTAACTTTTTTTACGTAAGTAAAAAAAAAAGACAATCAAACAAAGCATCACTTACATTCTCGGTACAGCAAAAACTATTTCAATTATTATACAGGAAAAACATTCATCGAATGTCATTCGTTTCACTAAAACAATCGCAATTTGTCACCTAAAAAAGTTAATTAAAAGTTCTAAATCTACCGATTGGCAAGTACATTTCACAGAAATTCTCGGGCTTCGGAGCCCTCCTCACGAAATGGTCGGTGCGTCGTAAATGCTTAATGCTTTTTTTTTGCCTCCAGGTGTAAGGAAGGTTCCCCCTCCTGATCGGCGACTTCCTGCGTTTACCGGGAATCACCGCTGCATTATTGACGACCCGATGCCCGCGGCGATCGACGATTTCGCGAGTCCACTCGAGCCCCGGCCGGCGGTGATACTCTGCGCAGCTAAGCGCGTATTCTTTTCCCGCGAACGACTTATAAACCTTGTTCCCGGGCTACGAATGCATTATGCAAATTACGCGGGCGGATCGAGGAATAGTAGCAAGTTCGCTTTATCGTGCAATGTATATACTGCATTTTTGTGAGAAAGTATTATTTCTTAATGGATTTGCGGGAATTGATAAGTACGTTATGGAATAATGGAAAGGGCGAGTGGTTATGGGTTCCAAGAAAGGAATTCTTTTATTATTTAGAACAGTCTGCAAAACTATATGAATATAAATATTGTACAGCAAATGGTTATTCATTTTACTTCTTGGTATCATTGATTATTTAACAAGAAATTGATTTATAAAATTGACTCTATCCTTTGGTTAGTTTCATTTTTTGTGAAAATAATAAGGGGATATACGGAAAAAAATTGTTATTTATATATGAAAACATATGTACAGTTCCCATACTTTTTAAAGAAAAACAGAAGTACGGAGACAGTGATAAAGTACCGAAAGCATTTTCTAATAAAAAGCTACCAGTCGCAAGCACCGCAATCATGAACCTTGACCCCTCAAAAAAAGAAAATTGCACGCATTTTATTGCTAACGTGGTTCCTTTATTAAATTTGAACAGAACGCAATCAACCCTATTTTCTCTCCCCACATCGATCGACAAACTAAATAGAACTAAAAAAAGGAACCCCCCCTCCCCCTAAAAAATCCAGTCAATTTTCATTAATCAGATTGATAGCCCAATGCATCTCACCTCCTCGGCAATAGTCCACCCGTCCCGGACGGTTAGAGTCCCTCCTCGATACATCTAAATTCCCGCCATTTATCCGACCGCCGCAAATCACGTCCCGCCGGACTGCGGGGCCGCGGACGCATTGAAACGCCACTCAAACTCCAATTTGCATCTTAAGCGCGACCGGCCCCGCCGGCCACCCTCCCCCCACAAGCGGATCTTTCCTAGAAAGTTGACCAACAGCGGAAAGCCGGTGCAACCCCGGGTACCCCGCGCGGAAAAAAACGCGACTACCACCTCGAGATTTTATCCGGACAATGCGCCGCTCTCCGCGAATGCATAACGAATGCGCGATGTCCGTCTAATCGCGCGCCGATCGGACGCTTGGCCGTAACCCCCCACAGGGGGGAGGGGGAGAGGGTCGAGGCGAGGGGTACTTTAAGTGCGCGAGCGCGGGCAGGTCAATCCGTTAACGTCGTCCCAGATACGTCCCCGCCCTGCGGTTTATTTGCTTTTCAACGCGGGGAGATAGATGGCCCGCCTTGGAAAATGAAAATTCTGTTCCGTCCCGCGGCTTTTATTTGCGACGAGTGTCCCGGTTGTACGGTGGGTGTGCGCACATCGCGATGCGGAACTCGCGCTCGCGACGGTCCCAGTGGTCGCGCGTGTTGTTGCTTTTATCGGATTTATGAATTCGCTGATAAGCGACGCGCACGTGACTTTGGGTGTACCCCGTTTACTGTTAGCCGCTGCCTCCTAATGGGTTGACGATTTTCGTGCGCGATATATTGATTTGTTCTTTTTTTTTCGTGTTTATGGAAATGCAGCGCGCAGTTTGCGATGGGAGCAAGTGAATTAGGTGTATTGAAATTTATCGAAGCGAATAAAAGAGCATTTATAAGTCGTTTAAGGCGTTGATTATCCTTTTTTTGCCTGCGTTAAATTGATTCGTGCAAATTGTGCAATTTATGGAGCGATAAGTCAAATTAGATTTATTAAGATTTTATTTATGAGGAAGAAGTATAGATAATTTATTTATAATGATAAAACGTGAATAGTGTAATGGTTGCAAAACAAATGGTTGGAAAAGGTAGAGATGTCAGTAGATAAGGACCAGAGTTGGTTAGACCTGTACGCAGCCTCATACATCTTGGAAGCCTTCAAGTTTTATAAAGAGTACACTACGGTTATGAAAAATAGGCGCTATGCATTATCTCTCCGAGCAATTTCTGTATACGCACATTTTCCGCATATTCTTCGTACAGCAAGAATATAGCAACATATGAATGTTTGTATTTAATCAAAGTACCTAGAATCTTGTTTTAAGTGCAATATTAAAATAATACAATAGTAAAGTAAAATTAGGTTGAATATTGTTTAGCGCCATCGTCTTGACGGAATGAACAATTTAATTTATACGTATTTTTTATTTAGCAAAGATGTCACTGTTCGAAATTTGTATGACATCATTAAACTATATATAAACATTCTAAGCCGATGGCGACATCACTATTTAACTGAATTTTATTTCGTAATTAAACGATATACCGAAAAACGAAAAAAATATTTTTCAATATTAAATTTCAAAAACTTCATAAGATATTTCGTACAAAAATGCAGTTCATATCTCCACTCTCTAAATTTATTTAATTCATTGATATAGTTGCGCAACTGATCCGAAAAAAGTGTATGTACACTGCAAAATAAGTGAATACAGAGAATAGTCACTAATTTTTCAGTGTATATACACTTTTTTTGGATCAGTTGCGCAACTATCACTGAATTAAATTTAGAGAGCACCTTTACATCACTTAATTTAATTAATACAGATGTAGAAATTAAGTGAATTTAATTTCCCCGAGAACAATTATTGTACTTGCCATTTCTAACTGCACGTACCGTCGCACCGCATCTGTTGCAAGAGAAGCACGAAAATCGGTAAAAACGAGCGCAAGAAGAAACTTTCGCGTCTGTTTAGAAAGGCGCGTCAGCCCATTTCTCCGCATCCACTGTTTCCCTCACGACTCCCGGTATACGCGCGTTTCCCGCGAGCGATCCTAATCACCGGGCACTTAAAATTTCAGCCGCCCCGCGAGCGATAAGACGCCACCGAAATTGCGCGCAATTAGCCTCGCTTTAATTAGCTCGGAGGTTCGCGCGCGGCCCGTATACGAAATTCCGCGGCGTACTGACCTTTGTGAACGGAGGAGGGGGACGGCTGGGGCTGGAGGCTGGCGAACTCGTCCCGGTCGTCGTAGTCGTCGTCGCGCCGCTCCTCGGCCGACGGTCGCTCCTTGTCGCCGGCGTGTTGCGCCTCCTCGCCGACGCCCGGCGGATTGTTCAGGCTCAGTTTATGGCACACTTCGAACGCCTGTCCCACGGTCCTCACCACTCGCATCGCCTGGCTCTGCAACAACGGCTCATCGTTTGCTTTCTTTTTTTTATTGCTCTCTAAATGTCATTCGGTGATAAAAGCCGGTGACTCATCCCAATAAGTGTATGGGGGAGAGTAGGACACAGCGAGTCACGGGGTTATGCGAATCTGAGAGGCACTCTGCTAAATTTATGCATCGTTTGCTACGAAAAGTATTTCGCACATGTTTCGTTCAAAACGATGCATTTTGAAAAAATAAGTGAATAGACACTTATTTTGCAGTGCGCATATTTTCGAATTAGTGACTTATCACTGAATTACATTTAGAGAGTAGTTCATGCGGTTTTTTATTTTTATATAACTTCCGCTTATTCTTTGGGCTCTTTGTACGTATTGGTAGATGCGAATTTTCAGGGTCGGTAGTGGTTGCTGTTTCGTTTGAAATTTTCCGAGGGCTTTGTTTTTTTTTTAACACCTTCGCGAGGGAAAATAGCGTTCGTGTGAAATGTACAGTAACGGGATTTGAATGGAGAAAAAGTCATTTTAAAAGTCCTTTTGTCTCTCGCGGTACGTCAACAACGTAAATAGAGCAAGTTAAATAAAAGCGCGGAGGCAAAATTAAAAAAGTTTCGATTGCTTGGCCGAAGATTATTACGTCACTTTTTAATCGGAACCTTTCTACTAGCGTTTATTATTGGCTCTTTATTGAAAAATTTTATTTTATTTCGAAATGAATTTATTTTCGCTATTTACTTTAATTGTTGATTTTCCGAGTTAATAAAAGTAACTTCTGAAAGAAATAAAAAAGGAATAAAACGTTAATATAGAACATTTTAAAAATATTTAGCAATAACTACACTCTTTAAATATTTATGTTCGCACATTAATAACAGTGATTTTGAAAAACAAAAAAATGTTTGAAACAATATTATTTCAAATAATCAAAATTTGATGGCAAATAGTTATATAACAGGCCCTTTAATAAAAACGAAATCGAACCCTCAAAGATCGTAAAACCACCCTCGTGCGTTATATTTGATCAAGGAACACACATCTATTTACGACGTATGAATAAAACAATAAAATCCTTTATGTTTCTTACACATCGCTAAAATACACAGTTTTCCGAAAAACGATATCCGATATAAAACTTGAAAATCTTTCGCAAGAAAAGCGCACTCGCAATTTACAGAAGAGTAAAAAAGAAAAATTGGAGAACATCCAAAAGATTTCATCGAACGCTTCATCCGCCGAGCTCTCAAACTTTCGAGCCCGTCATCCTTGGCGCTGAAACGCATGCTGCAGTCTTCCCTGTGAAGCACGTCGCTCAAAGATCGATCAAGCCCCGTTAGCGCCCGCGAGCCTCGATAAAATCGCGAGGCGCGCGTGCCGCGGCCAACGAGAAACTTTTAGCGCCACCGTGCAAACATCCCCCCGGCCCGCAAACAAAGGGCTGTCGGACGGTCGAAAACAGACGCTTGTGAAGTGTCCGGTATACAAAAACAATTTTGAAGAAAAGTGAAAAATTCCGTATCATCGTTTGATAGAATACTGAAAAATAATCGATTCGTATTTTTTCCTTTTTCATTCTAATGTTTATTAATAAAGATAGCATCTGTTAAAATATAAGGTGAAGTATATCAATAAATATCATTTTTTTATCATAACATCACACGGTAATTTCAATGTCCAATAAATTTTTAACACTTGGAACGCAAAACACTAGTTTTCAAACTAAGTGTACAAGTTTCTCCACCTTTGAAAATAGCGTGCGTAAAGCAGATTTCTTTACACACGATTGACCAATAATCGTTTTATAAACAATTTAAATTGAAATGAAAACATAAGTGTCAATTATTTTTGAACATTCTATCAGACATAATTAACAAAATGTAAAAAAAATGTTACACCTAATTCGCTCTTGCGCTAGCGCGCGAAAAGAGACACCGAATGAAAATTACATCGAGCGGAAAAGCCTCCTTTTTTTACGATTGCGAACTTGGCGCTTTCTGGGAATGGCGATAAAAGGCGGCCAAATCGCGAGGGGAGTGGCTGTAAAAAAAGAGGCAATAAAAATCCGGCCGGTGGAAGATTCGCAGTTGCGAGGATCGCCAGGCGGTGTAACTGTTGTTAATAAGGGGAAGATCGAGCGGCGCGCGTTGCCCCGCTTCCGCGCGCCAGGCTGTGCCCGTCAGGTGAGAATGGAGACGCGCACGAGCCCCCGGCGTATTAATTTATTCCCGAGCCCCCCTTGCGCGCGGGGCTCTCCGCTTTAACGAGATGAGATGCCCGAGGTAAGTGGGGCTACGGTGCAACTTCGAATTGTCTTATGAATTAATCAGGAAAGTATAAGAGGGGCGTACTCTTAGAAGTTGCGTTCAAGATTTTAAAAATTTCTTCGGGTTTGTTACATTGACAGTGATGAACAAGTTAATCGAGTTGTACTTACGAGAAAATAATACGGGAAGTTTACTACAAAATCTTAGAGGCGGAAGAGACTTGACACAAGATAAAAATTACCATACAAATTTTGATCAAATCCCATTCTTTATTGTAAGTATTAACATCATTATCGCAAATTTTACTTTAAATTTCGAGGGATTATAATAATTACAAATGTGTACTAAATTGTTCCTTCTTATTTTTCTGAATCTAAGTATTTAGCGTTAAATTGAAGTTGTAATTTTCCATTTTATTGCTCATATTTTATGTAATTTAAATTATTTATCTTGCGTAAAATATTTTGAATATTTAATATAAGTTTTTTTTAAATTAACTTTGAAACAAGTTCTCGATTTCAAATAAAATGTTTACTATTATTGTTATTACTAGAGAAAGAATGATAAATGAATACTTAAAAAGAGATTAATAAAGCTGATAAAATAATATAGTGCAAATATTTATTGAGAAATTTCGAAAATTGAGGCCGTCATTACGAATTAGGTCAAAAAATGTAAAAGCTCGTAAACAACTATTATAAGTTGTAAAGCCAGAATTGCATAGAAATTTTAATAATGAGGAATTCATCGTCTTATTGTACTGTTAATATCTAAATAATACTTCATTTATTCCATTCGTTTCTGAAATATGCATTTGCATAAATCTTGCATATAATACAACTTTCTTTTAGTTCGTAGAAAAAGTACAAAGCAATTAATCAGTTGAATGTAGGTAAAAGAAAATTGTGCATATGCACTTGTCGTGAAAATTGCATTTTTCTACTTAAAAAAGAAAACTTTATTTCACACAATTCCTCGTGCGATTTAAATCGAATAAATAAAAGTTTAACGGCACAGAAAAATACGGTCAATAAACGCGCATCAATTTTTTTCACCCGACGCTGCAGGAAACGGACGGTATTCCGGGCGCACAAAGTAACGCTGAATAAGAATGTAAAAACAACGTTGTATCTTTCTCAATTTTAAAACCCCCAGTTTATACGGTGGCTATAAAACTGTTAGTACCAGAAAAAGAAAATATGCCGCGGTATTTTATAAGCGCGCGTTATAAAATCGCGAATTTACTCGAATTGCGCTAAAGAATTCAACCGCCTTCATTTTTCCTTTAATACATCGCGCCACCATTCAATTATTATGCCACGTCCAGACGTAAAATTTCCTTTTTTTTTTGCCCCTTTCATTCATCGCGTGACGTAAATAAAATTTAACAGATGTTCCAATTGATCGCTTTGCGAATGCTCTATTCCCGCGGCCAAAAAAAGAAGCAGGAAAAAAAAAACGAAAATCAATTAACTTCCTCCCAAAAAAAGAAGAGCGAACAACAAAAAAACCACCCCTTTGACCGTGTCGAAATAGACGATCACTAAAGCCATCCCCTGCCATTCCACTCGGTCTAATCCCGAACGACAACATCCCTTCCCCGGGGTGTGGGCGATATATAACACAGAGTATATAGGGGGGGAGCGATACACCGCCGTATACGGGGGACGACCCACTTCCCGCCGTGAAGTTCATTAGCGGCGCCGGCGGAGCGTCGAAAACAAAAGCAGCCCCGGGGGGAGGCATGAGCGGGGCAATTAGGCGCCTCGCCGCGCGAAATGGCATTGTACCTCGAGCTCCTCGAGGTCGCGCGACCGGCCGTTCTCGGCGGCCGGCCGCGGCGGCGGCTGCAGGCTCTTGGAGCGCAGGTGCTGCTGCTGCTGCTGGGAGGGCCGGCGCATCAGCGACATGCGCCGGAAGCCCAGGAAGCCCATGATCTCCGGCTCCTTGAAGGAGAACTTCTTGCGGCCCTTGGACGTCTCCACGGTGGGGCCCAGCGGCTCGCCGGGGCTCGCGCTCCGCCCGCGACGCATCTTCGAGCTGGTGCAGTGCAGTGGAGATTCACTCACGCGACGAGGAGAGATGACGACGACGCGGGGTTCATCGGTGCTGGTGGTCGGATTCGATGGTTTTGTTTGTTTTTAGAGTTTACTGTAAAGTCGCCCACGTGCACTTGTTTAGTAATGATATACAATGAGAGAAATTTTTCGTAAAAGTTAAGACGAAGGTTACTGTAAAAATTATTTGACAAAAAGGTAATGGTGGGATGGTTTGCAATGCTGGTCATTTTTGCGGGAAAATCATCGTTATTTTATCTGAATTTTGAACGATATGAAAAGCTCCGTAAAAATTACGGAGATTTTCCCGTAAAAATTACAGAGCTTTTGCTGTAATATTTATGGAACTTTTTCTGTAAAATTTACGGAGCTATCCTATCAAGATTCAGGTGAAAAATGCAGTGATTTAAACATTTTCAGCATTGCAAGCCGACCCACGATTATGTTTTTTGCTGCAACTTTTATGGTGAACTTCACCGTCGTTTTTATGAGAAAATTTTCTCATTCGTGTATCATAATTAGAATAAGTGATGTTTGTACGTAAAATCGTCACATCGTCGCTTCTTACGAAGACTATAGTATGCCACAAACAAGGTCTATTTTGATTTGTTATTTTTAAAGTATTGGAGTAATTAATCAGACTTATCCGGAACCAGATAAACTTAGAATATACTAATGGCACCTGGAACCATTTTTCAAGTCCAAACACCAAATTAAAATAGGTTTTTGCGACGTGTTAGTCTTTAGAGAAAGCAACGATATTTAGATAAACCTTCAAAGAGGTAACTGATGAATTTAAGATATTCGAAAAGATTTACGGATACTTTTGTTTTTGTTACTTTTCAGGTTTTAATAGTCTATTTTTTATTATTCACCGACGTTTAGTGAGTATTGTAGTTCAGGTCTCACGGATGCTCTAAGGAAGTGAACTGTAATGTTCGTAAAGCGTTAGTACGCAATAAAAAGTAGACGATTCAAATCTAAAGAAGAGTAAAAAAAATCAATTGCTCGCTACCGAATGGAAATATTCAGTTAAAACTGCGATCCTGATAAAATCGCAATCATAGCACAAAATAGTCAGTATTGTAAAAGTTATCGTGATGAACTGAAATTTTTTCTTAACACGGCTCGATAATTAAGCTTAAATGAAAGTTATAGTAACTATTCATTAGATGCATTTCTAAATGAATTATTACTACTGAATAGATAGATTCATCATTACTACAGCAAACAGCCATTGATGTCTAATCTAATTATACTGTGTATACTAATTGACCGAATAAATCAGTAGCGACTTGAACTTGATACCACTTAAACCAGTTATTTATTTATCGAAAGTTTTTTTTATTGCCGGTGTATTAAGAAGATAAATTACGCATAAATTTTAAAAACAAATAGATGATAAAAGATAATTGACGTATACGACAACCAGTATAAGTCAATGTTATTACACCTTTAAAGTTATTTTGCATAATTCAAAAAATAAATGAATAAAAACTTTACAACTGCATGCTCTACTTTTTTTTTTAAATTACCCTGTTTCATCCAAAATGCACTATTTTTAAAAAATTTCGATACGTACGTATGTGCGTATACCATGCTGTAACTTTTCCAATTTTCAATCAATTTTTTTTATAATTACACTAAAAATTCAACGATACCTTTTTTTGAAACGTTTACGTTACTCGTATTTAACGAATGTTACAAAACCGAGTTCTAATAATAATAATGATTTTTCTGTAAGCCAAGCGTTAGATGTTTTCCCGTCAAATTTAAATAGATTTTTCCTCGGACTTTTCCCTGCAGCACTGGAGAACGTCGCAGCTGCGTAAATATAACTCCGTATATTTTAGTGCGGCAAATATGTTTTTCGTGAAATTAAGTATAATCCTTCGCGGCGAAAGAAGGCAGCCTTGATAAATATAGATCAAAAGAAGCGTCAGCGCGACGCGCGGGACTCGCTCGTGAAAAGTCGGCGGACTTCATTTAAATTAAAAGGCGCGGAGAGTCCGCGTCGCTCGGCGTTACTATTTTACGCGGGATGATCCGCGAGGCGGAAATGAGACTCGTCGCCGTCCGCTTTTTCGATTATTTAAACAAACCTCGCCGCGCCTCGTAGTTAATTTTCTTTTGGCGTTTTACAAGCGAAGAGGAGTCGTGTTTTGTTAATTTATGCGCGCTACGTGTGCGTGCGCTGAGGAAATAACTACTAAATTCACTTTAAAGACTGTCGTTGAAACCCGAAGTAGATTTTAACAATCAGACTGATGGCGAAACGCTTAAGCTTTCGTTAGTCGCTAGTTTATTAGCCAAGCGGTAATGATAAATCATGATGGTTTATTATTCGCGTAGTTGTTTAATAAACAGCAAAAATAAATAATTTATTAAATATGACCATTTACACTGAAATGAAAACGCTTAGACACAGAGATAAGTGTCTTTAATTTAGTAATGAATATGAAAAATTTTTCTATATAAATGTATATAACACAGTTTAAATAATAACTATACTAAATTTTAAGACATAAATAATTTAAAATTTACTAGTCTATAACTATATTTTGATTTAGTAAAAAGTGCCCTAATGTTTTGTGCAACATTTTTCTGCGCGAATAAAAGGAATCATTAAAGTATGCGCTGTAAGTAGATAATGACCAGTAATAGTCAGACCACACTGCCATAAACTCCTCTTCTTTTATCAACGCACTGCGCGGCACTGGCCATCCTAATTTTCCTTAATAACTCCCCGTTCCGTTTGGTAAAGCGCAACTTCATCGTCATATAAATCGCGATAAATCACTTTAACTCCCCGGTGCAAATGACGAAAAACTGCGCGAACCGCTGAAAAAAAAGCCCGCAGCACACCCCGCCGGCGCTTTAAATCCTCGCTAATTCCCTTATCGTTTCGCCCACTGCCCATAAACAAGCGTCTGCGCCGCGAAATAAAACGAGCGCTCGGGGAGCTCGCGGTCGAGAGGAGAAAGAAAAAAAACAGCGAGGAGAGGAAGCCGAACGGGTAAACTTCGAGCCACTTGCCGCTTCCCCGTAATAGAGCGTCGCCCGACCGATCCGTCGCTACACTCGACACTCGTCGCGTCCCTCTTTCTTCTTTTTTTTTCTCTCGTTCGCTCGCCGCGGTCAGACGCGCGACCTCCTTCCCGCGCGCGCGGCGATCGGCATTTCCGCGGGGCACTAACGGCCGCGCGACCGACGTCGCGGATTTTTAGCGGGCGGGAGGGGGAGAGCCCGAGGTTTATTTATAAGCGCATTTAATATTCGGGGAGATGCTGTCACGCGGAGTACAGTCGATTCTCGACCGGTGCCCGCGGGGGAAATGCCGATCGTCGCTGCGGTGTGTGGGTTCGTTAGAAGGTGCGGGAGGATTTAGCGTGATTTAGGGAGGCTTCGGTCGAATTAATGGCTTTCTTTGTGTTTTGTATTTTGTCGTGTTGGGTCATAATTTATAGGGAAAGATTTTGAAATGGAATATGTACAGAATTGTATTCTCAAAATTATGGGTTATAATAACATTTTAGTATAAAATTGTAATTCGAGATTTTGAGGAAAAGGTTGTATTTTGAAATTCACGAGGGGACTTCTTTTGACTTTAATATATTTTGAAATGTGCTGGTCACATGTCACTCAAGCTTATGCATGTTTATATGTTAGTTTGAAATGTAATTAGTATTTAAATAAAATACTAATCTGTTAAAAAAATCTGAATTTAATAGCTGCACTTTATAACTATTCTCAAAATTTAATGAACTTGATAATTGCGGCAAGAAATAAATTATTTTAAATTAATGAAATCGTTTTAAATTTGAAAAAATGTATATAATACTTATCCAAAGAATTTCAATTAAAATTCAACTTATTGTTATATATTAAAATGAATAATTCGTTAATTAAAATCAATTTAATGAACTTGATAACAAGTAATATTTGAAAATTACCCGAAAAACTGCACTATTTCATTTGTTCGCCGAACAAAACCGAAATTCAGTCTATAAAAAGTTAAAAAAAGCTCTTGATTAATTTGCATTTTTTATCATCGTTACTCAATGGTACCTTCCTCGCAAGCGCGCACCTCGTTAAATTCGCCAAATTAATCAGCGGCGACGCCGCGTAAAATTTTTCCCGCATAAAACTGAAATTATCGGGCGCCGCCGCCTCCTCTAAGAATTCGTTAAAATTCAATTAGGGAGTCTTTCGCTCGCGCCACCCCCTATAGCCACGAGGCGCTCGTTATGCCACCCGCGCGGCATGCCCGGGGATTCGCGACGCTCGGAAGGGGCTCGCCGCCGACTGATCTCATTACGGCCGCGACGGAAGCGGGACGTTCACTGCTCGCGGCGACGGCGGACGTTTGATTTCGGCCCGGCGACGTCGAAGCCCGCGCGTAACTCGGTTTCCGCGAAAATGCGATTTGCGACGCCTCGAAGTGAGGAAACGAGGCAGGAAATATTTCCAGGGGAAGTCGACCGTTCGGTCGGCCGTCGAAGTGGCCCCCCCCACCGGGGAGTAAGAGTAATTAGTTCGTTAATCCGGACGGTTTGTCACTTTGATGTACCGAAGTTTGAGGAACGTAGTTTGATTGATTGTAGTTACCGCGGTGCGAACACTTCGAGAATTACTTGCTCCGAAAGTGGCTGTTATATAGCGCATGATGCATTGTTTGGCGAAATGAAGAGGTATTATTGCAGTTTGGCTATTGTTTTGATGAAGCGGTTCAGTAAAGTATATGAGTGTGCGAATAATTGCTTCTTCTGTTTTTGAAATGTTGCCTTTGTAGTTTCATTCATTTTTATACGTAAATTTATATTGTGTCGTGTACATTGACTCGATTGTTTATTGTCTTTTAAACTAGAAAGATTATTTAAATATTTGGTTGAATTCTAATTACGATACTGCAGAAAAACTGAGGCATTGTTTTAATTTAATTTTCCTCTAGAATACGTACTAGTTATCAAAATTGTTTACTGTAAACAAACGATGAACATAAGAAAACTAATTAAAATTGTTTGTACCGAAGCGATGTTGCCATTATTTCGTTTATAATGAAAAAGCATTGTTTTACACTACAAACATATGTTAATTGAAGCCATTTTTCAGCGGAAACGATCGATTTTTCTTATCGCGAAACAAAATGATTATAAAAAAGGCGCGGGCGTTTTCTCATTTGCGAAGTAACGGCGAGCCGTAAAGTTCACATCGCTCAAGCGAAACTTCGCGGATGTCATATTGCCGATAACTAAGTACAGCACTAAACAAACACGGGGCCTCTAAGCTCGATGAGAAAGCAAATAATGCAACCTACGCGTCTGCCTATAAAAGGCAAAGTACTGTACGCGCGTGCTTCTTCGTCATTTGCATCGACGTGGCATATGCACCACAATAAGACGGATAATGGCAACACACCTTCTCTACCGTCGAATTGATTTCCTCTATTTTTTTTGCGTAAAAAAAGAATCGGTAAAAGATCGATGTAGAATTAGTCGAGAACCGCGCGGATAAGGAGATTCGTGTAACTTTCGTGCGGATGAAACGGCATGACTTTAAGATCTCCACATGCAATTTCGATGTATTTTAATGCGCCGAGCTGAGCGGAGAATATCATTAAGGAGTTTGCATACATCGCTGGGTATACTCAGACGGAGCTTGGAAGCGGGTAATTTTAACGAAATAAAACGGGAGAAAGTTGGATGCATTCCATCGGGTAACACACGCTGACAAGCTTTTCAAATTTATCACGATGTTTGAAATTAAATCATTTTGTGCATACATTTAGTTGCGATTACACACGCTGACAAGCTTTTCAAATTTATCACGATGTTTGAAATTAAATCATTTTGTGCATACATTTAGTTGCGATTCTAAAATATTAATTTTAAATTACTGTGGCTTATTTATGAGTTCAATGTTTTAACAAGTACATTTTACATTAGGTAAGTATTCACTTGTTGCGCAAATTATTATTGAGCATTTCCTTGTCAAACTTGGTATATATTGCAGAACAAGTATCTTAAGAATTTATTCTATTTTGTTGTAAAAAAATTTAAGTGGTATTAAGTTAATTCATTTTTGAGTAAAATTAAATATTTTATATCAGGAAGTATTGAAATAGATTGAATCGTACATTGAAATAGATATTAATAAATCTTAAATAAACGAAGGTATTGATGCCTCTGAATAAATTGCTTTCGATCTCTGAATAATAAACAATTATAAAATTATAAAAAGCTCGCGTAATCACGGGGCGGCTTGCCATTATGATAATATTTATGCGATAATCTCTAATCTTTATCTGAATCTTGGACGGTAGGACACAGTTGAAAATTTTATAAGAGAAGCTCCGTAATTATTTTATAGGAAAAGTTACACTCAGACATTTCTACTACGTAGTCAACCATCTAGGATTCAGATAAGAATTACATTGATTTTTCTACACAAAAAATTTGCAGCGTAGCAAACAGTAGTCCCTCGATTACGATATTCACATAATTTTTGCGGCAAGCTCCACCGTAAATTTTACGATAAACTTCTCTTAGTACGAAAAATCGACATTGCTATTAGAAACGAGGATTTAATTGAAACCTCCGTCACACTTTATTTTCAATTTCTACTTTGAAAGTTTTTTAGAAAGTATCAAGTATGCAGTAATTAATAATAAAAACAATTTATTTTTCGTTCGATAAAAGCTGCAGAATACGTGTAAATCCAATCCGTTAATCCAAAATTGTATCTGTAATATCCACACTTCTCTTGTTGCTAAAATTTAAAATTTATGATCAGCCCTTACATAACGTATCGACAAAATTCCGCACCCGCTACACGTTCACGCATACATTAAACCAATATCAAACTGAACACTTTTCACTCAAATTTTCAAGTCGACCAATTTATTCGGTCACCCGTAAATTTCACCAGGCTCAGTATATGTATAATACACTCGTGTATTTCAGTCCCGCGTTAACACAAGCTCCGGATCCAAAAATAAAATAAGAAAAAATTAAAAAAAAAAGTAAAATACACCGCAGAAACCAAACGTCGAAGTCACGTACTGCTCACATCCGTTCACCCAGATCTGTCCCGTGCACTCGACACGATTCGCGCGCGCGGCGGTTCAATCAACCGTTCGACGGGACGTCGCGGAGACGCGGCTCGCGGCGGCCGCGCGGAGCAACTGCCGCTGCATCGCGAAAAAGTCGTCGGCCCGAGGAGCGCCACACGGGACCCTCCGCGCATTTCGGAGCCTCTTTATTTATAGAGAGGCGCGCTAAGTGCCGCCGGCGGCGGCGGTGGCGCGTGGGCGCGCCCCGCGCCGACGTGTACGTACACACTTAAGCTACACGTGCTCCCCGCGACGGCGTCCCGCGTGGAAAAAGCGGACCTTTCCGCGCGGGCGATTACACCCACTCGGACGCGTCGTTTCCGTTTGTTTATCGTACGGAAGGACGAGAGGCGGCCGTCGCGGCGATTTGTAAGGGGGGACGAGCGTCGCGGCGCGGTGCTTTTTTCGTGTCCGCGCCTTGGCCCGGCGCCACTCGATTTTCTCCCGCGGCGGAGCGGGAATCCGGCGAGGAATGTCGCGTTGCGTCACGGGAGTCGCTCGGCTGACGGCGGGACTTTAGTTCGTTAAAGAAGTTCGGGCAGCTCCATGAATTACGAGGTGTTCGAAGTCTCTCTCTTTTACTTTTTCATCCGGACTGGCGGGTGCATTAGTTTAAGTAGTTTTCAAAGGTGGTCGCTATTTTTCTTCGTCTAGTTTCTTATTTATTGGGCAAAGTTTATTATTGACTGGGCGCACGCTTCAGATGCCAGTAATTTGAGGGGTAATGCGCTTTTTCCCGTGGGTAGAATGAAAGTATGTATAACTGACAATCGCATTAGTTTAGTCGCTTTTAATTAAATGTTTAAAACTGTTAGGGAACTTCTGAAAGTTTGATTTAACTTTTAAGTGCGTCTATTTAATTTGAAATTCACAATTTATCTGAAGACAACAATTTTTTATAAATATTTCATAATGCACGGAGAGAATGGTACAATAGAAATTACTACTTTTCTAGTAATCATATGATCTGGTTGGTAAAAATTACTTTTACCTAGTTTGTGGCAATTTTTACCAAACAAGTGGTTTGATCCGAAAATTATTAATTACATAGTATTTTTTACAAAAAAAATAAGAATAATTTTTATCGAACCATTCTCTCTGTATAGTAGTCCGTTTGATAAAGTCATTAGTGCAATATTAATTAAAAAAGGTATTCTCCACAATATATAAGCTTTATCCATCAAAAGCCACTTAATCATCTCAGTAATTTTCTATCCGAGAAAAATTTCAATCATTTAGGAGGTCAATGTTTTTATATAAATCATATTATAATCCACACCTGGCTTCGTAATAAAAATCGACAGAGATAAATCGTACGCATCCGTTACTTAAAATACAATTTTTGTACAACAACAAAGAAAACACCGCATATCTTCCAACAAACTTCTTCCCGAATAAAAATATTCCCATCGGACGGGAGGGAATCAATCACGGGATTTTCCCGCGTCATTCCGACAAATCAGCAACCCGCATTACCGGCCCGATTCGCATCTAACACATCATTACAGCAGCGATGCTCGCTTACCTTTTTGCTGGACTTGAAGACGTTGCACCTGAAGGAGTTGCCGTTGCCGTCGCGCGCAATGTAACTGAAGATCTTCAAGTCATGGCTGTCGTGGGATACGTAAAATATCCTGTAGATCGGATGATGCATGAGCACCAGCTTGCTCTCGTCCAGCCAGTGCTGCTTCTTCTGCAAAATCGGAAACTGCAAGTTCACGGGTATGAGTATTCCGTTCGACATCACGTGGCCGGTGCGCGCATCCCGTGCCGGAGATGCGCCAGATCCGCTGCCTGCCTATATGTTTATTTACACTCCGGGAAGCGAGATGTGCTTCCACGAAAGTGCGTTAATGGATTCGCGGGGCAAGTTAAATATGCAGCTTTTACCGCGCTACCCCCGTTTACTCGTTAAACGCGGATAATGCAATTCATGCGAGGGCTTTAATTTAAATTTTATTGAAATTATCAGTGAATCTTGGATTGTGCATAAACAGGTGTATGCGAATGACGATTAAATCATTAGCGCGTGTGCGATGCGTACAATTATGCAAGAGAGTGTGACTAACAAAATAAAAAAACCTTCACGGGGAAAATTATCTTGTTAAAATTACAGGAAAAGTTTCGTAATCGTGGGAGAGTTTAGATTAACTGGCTGTGCGATCAGTTTCAAAGGTTTATTTTCAGGTAATCATTAATTTTAATTTTTCATGGAATTACTTTTTACAGCTTTTATTTAATTAATCATTTGCAAACTCTATATTATAAAAAATGTAAAATTTTGTTTCTACTTATTCAATTTAAATTGTTTATATTTCAATTTATTGTATCGATTCAGTAAAACACTTCTAAAAAAGAACGATTTTTGGAAAATTAACTTTTGAAAACTTCGTTATAGCAAATTCCACACTAAACGCCAATAGAACATTTTAAAGAAAATTCTTCCTAAGTTTACGAAAATCATTTAAATTTCACGTAAAAAACGGAGCAATTCCTAACTAAAATTGCGGTCACTGCAGGCAAAAATTTTCAGGAAAAAATTCTCTTCGCGTAGAGCATTAATGCGCAAAAATATGTGCTCGATCAAGTAAATTCCCGGCGCTGGTATACAAGAACGTATTTCGGCGGACATCAAGCCCGACGTCGTCCGTGACATCTGTCGCCGGCGATTACGAAACGTCGCGACATAAAAAAAATTCCTCCTCGGCCCCTCATCCCGCGGTGTTATACCCACCTTCTTCTTCCTGAGCGTGACCTTCAGCCCGTCCACGGAGACCTCGAGCGTCACTTTCTTCTTCTTGATCCCCTTGGCCTTGAACTCGTACTACAAGAGGAAAGAAACAGGCAGGGGGGGAGACCCCCGGGTGGGTGAGACACGGAGCCGACTGAGAAACTCGTTTCTCGAGTGCAATATACTTACGCGTATCCGGCGCATCGCCGCCACGATCTCCATTCGGCTGGTGGGCCGCGGCACCTCCATCGAGCCAATGAACTGCAACGAGAGACCAAACTTTTGTTTCTGTTTTCGCACTCGGCTTCTGTATATGTATATACTTTGGACGCGCGCGCGCCGGGCGTTAAGGTGAATGGATTTTGCGGGAGACTCCATTCAGGCGGGCGCGCGAGCGAGAGCACGTGCGCACAGAGGGGGGAGGGGGGCATTTTCACCTCTTTTTTTCCGGGCCAGGACGTCTGGACATGAAATTTAATTTTACGTTTATCGGGGAACAGATTGAATCTCGCTGGAAAAAGGATACGCTTGCGAGGCGCGCGCTTTTACGAGGCTCTTCTTTCCCCTTTGGTCTGTGTGATCCTTTGCCGGTGCGGATTCGCGCACCGTAACCATCGCTCTTCGTAATTTTTTTTGTAATAGCAATGAAATCGTTCGAGCAATCGAGCGAGCTTGGTACTACTCGAGAGAAATTCATGGTTTTTTATTCATGAAATTTAATAATCGCTCTGCAAATGACCATCATCCGGATTAAAACGTTCCCCCGTTGTTGAGAAGTATATGAAGTTTATAAATTCATGCAACATCGCGCACGTGATTGTAATTGCTCGTATGTCTGTTTCAACTGTTAATTTCTCTGTTTAATTGCTCCAGCAAACTTTTTATCCTCATTGCTTGTTAGCCGCCGTTCGCGGAGTATAATTTACTTTCAAATAAGGGAAACTCGCATTTACACTTTTGTATTTAATTATCATTCATCAACTTACATTAATATATTAACTACTATATATCGGCAATTATTACGTTTACGCAAACCGCTATTTTACGAAACTAAATTAATTCAAGTTTGCAAAAATTGATCTCAAATGGATATTTACACGCAGGTTAAGGTCTGTCATATATAAATCCTGAAATAAAGATCGACTCCTAAATGTTAAGTTAATTTTATGTACACAATAAATAATTTTGTAATTGTTAGAATATTAAATTTTGTTCTAAAACATTTACGGTTTTCTTTTATGGAAACTTTACTCCGTCGAAGTACATTATTCCCACCATCGAGAACTAAAAAGTAATGTCTTCCGTCGTATACCCTATTCCTCGGGTTCACAAAACTTTTGCAACTTTTCCAACGTATCCCCGTTTTATTTATTTATTAACTAATTCGTGGTATCCCGCATGAAGGCCGACGAGGGGACGGCAGAATAGTCCCCGGCAAATTGGCGCTTAAAATCGAACGCTACCTTTTATTTTCCTTAATTTCGCCGAGTGAAACTTGGGTAGTTGCCGGAAACTACGGGATCGCACAACAAAGTTGCTCCTCCGTTTTCCCCTTCCCGTAGTGCCCAATCATCGGAACTACCCGAGCGTGAGCGCGAAACTTCGCCTGCGCGCGCCACCTCTCCTCGCGGAGGTAAAAAGGGGGAGAAAAAAAATCCAAAGCGAAATTAGCAAGTGATTTTTTCTTTTTGCTTCGTTGGCGATTACGCTCTGTTCAAAGTCTGCCGCGGTGATGAATTCATAATCGAGCCGTACAATTTTTACGAGTCCGCGGTTTGCTGGTGATTTTCACAGGAGCTGCTTATAAATGTTTCAGCGCAGGGGGCTGAACTTTATGTTATTTAACTACGGTGAACGAAGTTGCGGAGATCGAACTTTATCTAATTTTTTTACGAATATAATAACGCGTGATTCAAAGTAAATTTTCAAAGTTTAAATGAATGATGAACTAAAATTTGCTCATGAATTATTCGTCTGTCCTTTAATTTATTAGTCCGTTAAAAGTGCGCTGCGGGGAAAAGGATATAGGCCTCTTCTGTTCCCTTTTTATATTACCATTTCTACGATGAAATTCGCTCATACTTATTTTTTCGTAAAGTACTACTTCACGCGCACTTTCGTATTCAATACTCGTCTTAGAAGTGATTTTTTGACTCGATTGAATTATCACCCTCACTTCGCTAAACTCACAATTGTCCAAAAATCAATTCTGACGCACTAGTATCGAAAACTGCTATAAATTAAATTTAAGCAAATTTAAGCACACCTTCCGAATAAAATTTTCAAATCTTTTTCTTTAAAATCCGTCAAAAAATGACACTCACAAGCGCAGAAGAAAACCAACCTAACAGCTCCAATTCAGAAAGCACCCTTAACCCCGTCGATTTCCCAAGGAGCCTTCCCGTAGCGATCCCTTTAACGTGTGCCCCCACTCCCCGAGCAAAAAAAGCGCGCGCCTCGCAGAAATCAAGGGGAACGGGCGCGTAATGCTCGTGGAGAGGTCGCCAGGCAGGGGACGCAGGAGGCCTCCTCTTCGGTAAGGCGAACACGTATGTACGGGAGGATATACGTCCGGGCGAAGTCGATACACTCCCGAGAGGAGTCGCTCGGCTCGCCGAGCCAGACGGCGCCGCTCGGTCAGGTTGGCAGGCCGCGCGGGCGAAGGGGCGGTACGCGAGCGACTCGCGGGAGCGGGAGGCTCGGGCGAAATTACAGAGAGAACAATGGGGATGTATTATGGGTCGAAGGACGGGGGGCCGCGCCAGGAACCTGCCACCGCGCGGGGGATAATTTTCCAGAGGAGAGTAAAAACGCCGCGAGCCGCCCGATTAAATAATTGATTCGCCGGCGAGGATATATGTACAGTTCGCCTAGCGGTGCAACAAACTGCCGCGAGTGTGTTTCGACGTTTTTTAGCCGGGCACTTCGTCAACCCTCGGGGGGGTTCGAAAATTCACGGGAAGTGCTCAGATCGATTTTTTTCTTTCGGTTTTATTGTTGTCGTTTCGTAATGTATGTGCGGCTTACGTACAGTTTTATTTGGACAATGTTTGGATAAATATTTTATTTTTTTTCAGAAAGAGTTGCTTTAGATTACAGGTGTCATAGTGTTGAGTACTACTTTGCGGTTTGTCACTGTAATTATAGATCTTTTAATGATTACAGAAAAAATGAAACACTCTAAGCTAGATTAGCTCAGTTTTCACTTGAAAATCAAGTAGTTTTTCACCTTTTCACATTGTGAGAGTATACCTTTTGAAGTTAAATTAGAGAAAATAAAAAACTATAAAACTTAGTGAAATGCACTATAAATTAGTAAAATGTATTCCACTAATTGATGATTGTAGTAGAAAAGCCTTTCATTAATTTGTATAACATTTTACTATAAATGACATTTTACTGTATTCAATTACAGAGACTAAGCTACTGCTTTGTGTCGGTGATAATCCGAGAGGTTTTGTTTGACTAGGCGTGAAGAGCAGTGTTTAGTAGCGCACGTGCCAGGTAAATTCGAGGCTCGGGACAGGCGGTACACAACACTTGGGCTTATCTCGATTTAGACAGGCGCACGGGAAGATCGTAATCTTCGCGCGATCTACATCTGGATGTTCGGCGAATAATATCTTATCCCGTAGCGCGGCGCGAGTTTAAAAGACCCCGCAAGTAACAGATGGGCCGCGGCAGGGGAAATATCGAAAGAGACAAAGATCACGCGACGACGAGGGAAACGGGTATATTCATGTAGGAAGAGAAAGCGGACGCGTGCGTGAGCGCGGGGTGGCCCGAAAATTGCCTCTTCTTGGAAGAACAGCCGTGGATAGTGGAACGGTGCAGCCAAAGAGATCGCTTGATGCGCCTCCAATTTTCGCTCGGACAATCATTTGGAAAGCTTTCAAAGTACCGTGCGCGAAATATGTAAATGAGAAACTGCATGAGAGGCTAAACTGGAGAAATTGAAATTGCCGAATGAATCGTAAAAAATACACCGTAGTGGTTAGTATAAAGTTTTGTTAAGTCGAAATGTCGATAATGATGTACGCCGGAATTTTCAGAGAAAAATTTGTACTTTCTCAAATAGCGATTCTCGTTTGATGATGTGATGATATGTTATTGCACAAAGCGATAAGTATACGGCTATTTTCGTTGCAGTCGCACAAATATCCAATAATTTACTGCTTTTTAACATTCTGAACAAACTCTTCTGAACAATCGTATGTTATCAGTTAACAATGTGTATTTTCATCGATTACACATTGTTAATTCCATCAATTACACATTGTCCAAATTAAAACCATATGTGGTTAAATCTAGGACGTAGATCTGTTGCTAAATTTAAGCTAAAATGTTCTTTAAGATATTAAACATTATTTAGTTAAACTACAAAATTTTTTGTAAAATTTCTTAAATTTCACGTTAAATTTGAGGATACGATCACAATTGTCCACGATCCACCTGCGGATCGTACCCCGGTCGACCTTCAATCACAAAAAATCCAAAAAGGCAATGCGACACGCGTCACAAAATCGACGTGGACGCGCAAAGATCGGCATCGATGTCCTGTAAAAGATACAACCCGCCGCCGGCGCGTCTATAAACAAGAGCGGCGTATCCGGCGGCCCCTGCCAATAGCGATATCCCTGGCTCGCGCGCCTGGAAACAGGATAAGTCGGCTCGTAAAAGGGGGAGAAAAAAAGGCGCGCGCGCGAGGCACCGGGATGTATAAACTAGCCGCACGGAAAAGCGGAGGAAGCAGCGAAAGGGAGCGCGACGCGCGTGCGCTCGCGGCGCGAAGATGCCCGCTCCGCGCGCTTTATCGCTGTTATACCGATGCGGGCCCGATTAGGGCTCGTTATTTCATCAAGTCGTTTAGCGTGGAAAACACGCCGGATCGCCGTGACGGATGGTAGGTTACGCTTCCGCGCGTTGTTTTCTCCCTTTTTTTCTTCCTTCGTCGGGTTTATTACGGGCTGTTTTTTTTTCGCTTCGTGATGGAGGTTTCATGGGGATTAGAGGAACACGAGAGATACATCAATGTAATTGCGTTAATTGTAAGAATGATGAAGGTTATTAGGTTGTATACTATCAATAGGTCAATCTTACGGTCTAGTTTTGATGTGATGTGATGGGGGAATGGATCGATTGATCAATACTGTAATAGTAATTTCCGTTGGTATAATGTAATCAATCAATTAGATATAATTATTTAATCTTCTAGCTAGATTATAAGACTGTGCTTTTAGAAATGACAGTTAAAAAGTAATAAATCATTGTTGGACTTCAGATTTACCATCTTATTATTTAAATAAAAATGAAAAGATACTAATATCACTGACAGTCAAATAATAAAGTACTTGTAGTCTTTTTTTCTTTAAGGAAGGATTTTACCATTATTAGTCTGCATTTGAAAAAATCTATTTTTACAATTTTAAGAAAATTATAATTAGAATGATTAAAAAAAATACTACTAAAATAAGTGATTTTCGCATCATCATTTGTGATTATTATATGGAATAAATAACCCCTCGGTTCGTACATCATATTTTTTAGGATCACGTAATCCTTAATCTGTACTAAACCAATATAGGATCATATAACATCCCTTGAACTTGGAACTAAAATAAACGATAAATCGAAAACGATTCTCATAAATCAATTAGAAGTAATTTACTACTAAACCAATACAATTATCTTTTTAATCAAACCTTCAGTCAACATATAAGTCGAGAGATCTAAAAATACCATGTAGTCTTACGCAAAACGCAGCTCATATTTTCTCATTCAACCCTCGAACTAAAAAAAAATTAACCCCTCGTGAAACGTTTTACATAGCAATTAGTAATAATGATACAGCACACCCGCGGCGATCGCGTAGTCCTTCGCTCTTAAAGCGCCGGTCCCCGCCTCGTTAAAGTGCGCGCAGCACTCGGTCGCGAATAAATGTTCGGTGTTAGCATAATCAAGTGGCGCGGCGGGCAGGACTGCGCTGCAGCGCGGGAGCCTTGAACCGCGCGAGCTCCATTAAGAGGTATAGGCGCGGTGCGCCGCGCAGGTGGGTTCGTTGCACTCGGGGTCCCATTTACGGGCCCCTCGCTCGCTCGCACGTGTGCGCGCGCGCACTGTGCGCAACGCGCGCATTTATTATGCGGCCCAATACGCACCTTGGCGTGGAAAACGATGCCGCGGTGGAAGGCCTCCTCGCTGTGCAGCGGTATCCGCGTGTCGTACTCGTCATTGTGCACGAGGTTGTACTGCTTCTTCGAGGGCATGCTGCCTCGTGCGCGGGCCCGGCCTCATCCGACCCCGGCCGCCGTCCCCCGCCGAACTGAACTCCCGCGAGGCTCGCCGCTTCCGCCTTATTTCTGCAACAGAGATAAAAGAGAGGAGTCAGAGTCGAGAGAGCGGGAGACCTTTGCGCGCGCAAGTCGCCGGTGAATTCCCTATGGCGGGGTCGTCCGCGTGCCGCGTCGCATCCCTTTCGACGCGGCGGCTGCCTGGAATTGCGGAGGAAACTTGCCAAGGTTCTTTTTCCGCGTCTCGAGGGGGGAGGGCTGAATGGGACGGGGGAGGCGGAGGAGGACGGCGCCTGGCGCGGCGCCGGCGCTGCGACGACGTATTTTTCGACGCAGCTGCCTCCGAGATGAAGGAACATCTATTACGGTAATCGACGCGTGTCTTCTATCTTTTTATGGTGAGCTTGGGCTTTTGGCTGCGGCCTTCTTACCAACAGCGCCGCAGTAAGCCCGACGCGAGTGTGGAGGAGCCAAGGAAACTTTTATTCCTTTTTATTTCGCGCTGTCGAGGATAATAAGATATCCGACGTGGGCGCGGTTGAAAAATGTTGCAAGGGAGCTTTGCACTGACACTGTCAATAAATTATACTAATTTTTCATGTATACTGTTATTTTGAATATTTAGAACAATTCAGCAATGAAATTTTCGTATAATGTAATGACTCTACTGATTATTATTGATGATTTTTTTTTATTTAATGTAAGAGTGCAACAAGTACCTTTTTAGAATGCCAAAGAGGGGATTTATCACTTTTTTTCAAATAAAAAAAATTAAACCACTCGAGTTTTTTTTAACTAAGCACTTTTCACTCTTTTGCGTCATGAAGTACATTTAGAAAATAATTAATATTAGTAATATTATTATATAGTGAAGTAGATATTTAAAAAACGACATACTCGAAGAAGGGCTTTAGTAAGATGACTACCAGAAGCTCGAAGGAAAATCTGCTGAGTCCAGGACTATTAAGAGGGAAGAGAAAAAAAAACACTTAAATTATGAAAGGGCATTATTTTTTGCTAATGGTTCATTCTATATTACATCATAAGCCACATATAAATAATTAATACATTGTATAATAAAACATGCCTGCTGCTTTTTTAGAAAACCGTAAATTATAAATTTCAAAATGTTTTTAAGAGTAACATAGTTTCAGTTCAGTTTAAGTTTTTTTTTCACCACCCTAAATACTGATATCTTCGTTCTACACATAACCAATAAATCATTCAAAAAAAATAGCCCAAAGCAAAAAAACAAAAAAAATGCATCAACAGTTATAAAATCAAGTCGGATTCCATGTATCACGTCAAACGCCGAAGGATTGATTCACCGTCCAACAAATGCACTATAAATCAAAACAAACAGCCCACGAAAACACTATATTTACCCAACAAACCCCGCCGAAACATTAACGGAGTAACGAGCTCCGGCCACTCCGCTATCTGGCCGAACTCATCTCAAACAATTTCACAGTTACACGCAAACGATAATCGAACTATCCCCCGCGAAATCCGAGCGGCTGGCCTCTTCCGCCGGCTTGACCCTCTTTATCGTTGCATCGACACGAAAACAAATTTTCGTATAAGCCGGCGCGTGCCCGCCGTCGCGCGTGTAATCTTCAAAGGCACGACGTTACGTTACACGAGGGGGAGAGGAGGAGGGTGAGGAGTGGCCCAACCCGGGCGCCACTAACGACGTACTCGTAGGGGTAGGCGCGAGCAAACAGCGGATCACTCGAGCGCCGCAGCCACCCCCCGGGGCAGCGAAAAATTTTCCGCCGACTGGACGGCTGATGCGCGCCACGAGAGAGGGGGAGGGCCAGGGGGTGTATGTTATATCGGTAAAGAAGAATTTATAGCGTCGGACGTCGTGTGTGTATATATAGAGAGCGGAGCGCACCCTTGCCCCGGCGTCATTATTGCGTGGCGAGATCTCGATGGGCAACGGGGTCAAAGGCGCGCTGGATATTTATGGACTCGATTTTATTGTCGAGCGCCGGTATCGGGGAAACTTAACTCGTTGTCTCCTTCTGTTTTTTTTGCTCGTCGTGAAAAATCGACGCGTGCCTCGGAGGAGATATTTTGAGGCAAAGCGCAGAGTTTTTGATATGAAAAATAAATCGTAGTCTAGATGATTTGCGCAACGAAGTGATTTTTTCCTTTGACAAAGAAGAAGGAAGTCGATAAATATTGATTAATAAAATTGATCTGAAATCCACGTTAGTCTGTTCGCACCCTCGAACCAGACAAAGGTGGAGGGACTAAAAAAAAACGACACGTTATAAGCCAGCAAAAAATTAAAAAAGAAGATTACCTCGGCGTTGGGCGGTGAAAAAAAGATAAGCGTGCGCGACCCAAGGAAAAAAAAGAACAAATCGCGGCACGAACTTCGCGATGAATAACTAAAACCATACCGCTGAATAATCGAACCGAAATTAAAACTTTCCGCTCGCTGAAAAAAGGTGACGGGGCGCACGCGATGATAAGTGAGCGAAAGACACATAGTAGGAAGGCACATGTATATGTAGGGACCTCTATACATAGGGTACAGAAAGAGACGGAAGAGCCAGGGAGAGCGAGGGCGGCATCGGGAACAAAAAAAAAGGAGCGACTCGAGCGGATAAAAACGAAAGCGAGGCCGCGGAAAGCGAAAGCGGCGAGCGCGAGATTCATCCCGCGCGCCGCTGGAATGTACTCGCGCGAGGATGCGAGCGAAAAAAAAGGGAGCGAGGAATTTTGGGGGAGCGAGCGTCCGGAGAACGAGAGACGCGCGGCCCTTGGCCGGGCGAGTGAGTAATTCGGAGGGACGCGGGAAGAAAGACCGTGGCCCGTTCACGCTCCGCTTTGCTAATTCGACGCTCGCGGGGTAAATTGGACTTTTTCTCCCCGTCGACTTGACTCCGCTGAAGCATCGCCGGCCTTTTTTCGGGGCAGTTTTTGCCTCGAATGGCCGACGCTCGGCCAAATGAGTTTTGTACGTTCGCTAAAGGAAACGAATGATTTTTATTGTTAATTTCTTCCGTTTACTGTGTGTTATTAAGATCTTTTTTTAAATGAAATTTATTTATACAGGAGAGCAAGCAAATTGTATCGAATTGGAGGTCGCTTCAGTCTCGCATTGAAGGTGAAGTGGAAAAATAGATACGACAATGTCATCGTCGACGGAAAAACAAAAGATATCCTTGCTTCTGATCCAATGAACAGGTTCTTTTAAAAATTTAGCCATTCATTAAGTTATTTAGTAAGTGACTGTATATAAAGAAAACTTAAGCAATTGAAACGTTCGAATAAACCACTCGATTCCTTTATCGAGTATTAAACAAACAACACGTGCCGAAGTAGGCAAATTACGTTCAAGAAATTTTTCCTTAACGGTAAATCGATGTTCAAACATTTACTACCGCAAAAAAAGTAATCCTAATCGCTACTAATGATAAGCCTGATTCGGCGCGGATTTCGATTAAAACGAGAGTATCCGTATCTGAAATAATTGCATTTTACAAACGCTTAATGAGCAGGCCACTTCTGATATCCGGAGAAAACGGTGTCAGTGGATTCTGCTTATTAGATGCAAAGATCTAGTCCTTACGATATCAGCGAGAGTAGGAGGAGCGGGAAAGCACCGCCGTGCATGCGTGCATCTTATCTGCTACTGTCCACCAGATTGCTACAGGGGCTTACCCCCGAGGCGAATTATCATGTGAGATAATAGCACAATGGACCCATAGAACCTTAATACTTAATTGCCGTGTCCCGGAAATGGTTCCTCATCTTCCTCAGAACCAGTTTTATCTTATTTATTTACTGTATTGCAGTACGGTACAATAAACGTGTTTGGATAAAATATTGTAGATACAATAAGCTTTTTTCTAACTTATCGCGATATCTCTTCGAGAACCTGTACTTTAAAAATCGTAACGAAAAATGCAATATTTCTTATTGTCCTAATTTGCAAAATCATAATTTGATAGTTTCCAGGTGAAAGGATTTTACCTCATTTTTTATTCTTTCAAGTAATTTGAATTTTTAATCTTTGTGTGCTTTTTTGATGAATAAAAGTACTTATGCCATTTTTTATCTTTTTCAATGAAATTAAACTTTTAAAACAACCATAAATTTTATTTAACAGAAAACATTAAATTTATGTTTTTTCCACGTATATAGTGAAAAATTACCTTACTGAAGGTTTGCATCTCTTCCCTGGTTAGCTCAGTTTTCACAAAAAAATTGAAGTTATTTCCTTTTACCGGGAAGTCGCAGGATTATCTTTGCATATTTTATCGATTCAGTGCTG
Organism: Eurytoma adleriae; assembly: GCA_900480045.1. NCBI lineage: Eukaryota > Metazoa > Arthropoda > Insecta > Hymenoptera > Eurytomidae > Eurytoma > Eurytoma adleriae. The sequence goes on along the minus strand of UXGC01000601.1, from coordinate 21,504 downwards.
TACATTTGAAATTTCGTAGAAATAAAACTAAAGTAATATTTCAAAAGAATCAATAAAATACTCGATATTCGATTACGACCTAACGCGTAATAATTCTCTCTGCGAACACTTTATTATGGTACGCGCAACCTGTGAGAAAAAGATATATTATACTTCCCCGGTCCACGACCAAAGCGAATCAAATGCTCGTACACCCTGTGCAAATATATCTTCCAAATGAAAAAAAAGGGAAAGAATCCAGTTCAATGTGAAAAAGATCCACTGGCGAGTAGAGCGATGATGAATCACTTGGTCTTGAGCAAACGAAACCGACGTAGAGAGAAAGAAAAGGATACCTCGCGGAGAATCGCGCTCGAGCCGAGGAGGAGAGAGAAGGAGAAGACACGCCTTGGAATTCCTTATGTACCTATATGTCGCACATGGCGTCTCCTCGCCTAGGCCGGTTCTTGAAAAGCCAAAAAGGATCATCTCACTACGGCCGGGTAGGTAGACGCGCGGGCGAGAAAGAGCGAGAGATAGAACCAGTCATAAAATCGAGTCGGAGTAGCGCGAGCGACCTTGCGCCTTGCCTAGAGCGAGAGAGGAGAAATAGAGAGAGGGAGAGAGGCGATTAAACCCGGAGAGAAGACGCGCCCGTGGCTTCTTATCTGAGGAAAGCGCGGCACCAACTACTCCGGACGAGTCCGCTGGGAATGCAAAATTTATGCGATAATAACGATGTTGATTTCGAGATTGCAATGACTGATGCTCCCAGGGTTTTCTTCGTATTTTTACGGAGCGCCATTTATCATCTCTGAACAAACTAATTTTTAATAAGACGAAAAAAATGTATGTTACATATGCGTATACTGTTTTACTATAGATTTAAAATTATGCGAAACTGTGAGAGTAGATTCATTCACAGAAAAAATTACGTCAGAACGCAGATAAGGGATACACACGAGAAGCGAACGGTGCGAATTTAAAAATTTTAAGCTGCAAACGCGCAAGGAAATTTCTGTCAACTCTCCGCGTGGCGTCAGCCAGTAAACGGACTTCCCGCAAAGTCAGTCCGCGTCACGAGATTGTCAAAGGGGATACGCTATTTGCTTTGACCCAGTACACGTCTAGAGGAACACCTGGTTTGGAAAATAAATACGCGCGATGATTCAAAATGTCTTTTTTTAGCCTCCCGCTAATCCCACAGTCGAGGTACCGCAAACACTTCCTAAACGGCCTTTCTCCACCGTCGCCGTTTCCTTCGTTAAGATCCCCAAGAAAAGAGATAAAGAAGAAAGAGAAAACGACCGGGAATCGCTCAGCGTTCGACGTCAAATTTCGGGCACAGTTAGTTTCCGCGTATCTCTTTGATCCCGAGGGGGTGACGCACGGGATCGACCTGGCCGCGTCCGAACCCCGATTCATCCTTTCGGCCAATTTCTCTCTCTGGCCTTTTTTCACGCCGACCCTCCGTCGGCGCCTCTCCCTCCTTCCACGTCTCCGATATACCTCCCGTAATGTAACGCTTTAAGTTGGTTGCGGTTATGTTTTATGACGAATTTCTTGCTTCATGTGTATTTTATGGATACACTGAGAAGAATAAGTGGGAGAATTTACTATAAATTATTTGAGGGAGGGGCGTGTTTGAAATACGAGAAAAATGACTATAATCCTTGGAAAAATTAGTTTTTGTGTGCTAAAATGTTCTATGGTAATCTTTACGATAAAAATTATAATTTCTTCCGGATTTATGGTTATTTCTTAACAGATTTGTCTGTCTTCAAGAATTTATAGTAAACTATATCAGGAGATTCTTTTTGCAGGTAACTGTCAACCAATTACAACCCAAGAAAAAAGCTACTGAAAATAAAAAGGTCATAAATATTTTATAAAGAAGTTATATTTTCCTACGTAACTTTTTCAGTAGGTAAATCAGCTGCGGAGCTAAATATTTGTGAGTATCCTGTGAAATTTGAACAGTAGGTAGTGCAAATAATCGGTAATAAAAATTGACGTTCAATATGTAATAGAAGCACGTGCACTGCAAGTTTATAAACTCATTAATTTTCGCAAATAAATAATTCATCAGTTCTTTCATATAATTTACACCTCCTTCTCAGTTTTATGCAGGTTGTAATTTTCTCATGCATCAATTACCTTCGCAATTGTTCAATCGCTCCCCTTGGTCGTGAAGTTTTCTTTCCTTTTTTTATCGAATCGAGTACAATTTTATTAAAATATTAATTGGTGCGTTTTACACAAATTGCATCCCGCGGTGCCCTGCGCGACGTTCGACTGTTCCTTACACACCAGGTCACCGAGGGGTGGAAACGATATTTGATCGATACAACGCACACATCGACAATTTTCCTTCCTCGTAAGGGGAAGTAAAAAAAATTATAATACTATCGGGTAAACCGGCAATCATCGGTGCAGTTGCAGTGGTAAAGTTCCCGGGCGAGTCTTTTAATGGCGATGCAGCCGCGCTCCAATGTTACCGACAAATTAGCCGCCCTGTGCAATTATCGTTTTCCTCCCCGGGTATCTGTACCTGTGCTCGTACCGTTGCATTTCTGATTTTCTTAGCACGCGATCACCGCCGCGATATAATTAATGGCTCTTAATGATTTTTGCATGCACACCATCTTTACGGTACGGTGAGGGTATATAGTTGCCCGATAATTTATGTGCATTGCGTAATTATACACGGAAGTACTTACTTTCGGCGTACTTCAAGGGACAATTATTACTATGATTACTAAATGCAAGCAAGATTATTAGAACTATATTATTGCTCAATTATTATTATTTCAGCGCGTAGTTTAAATAGTTGTTAATATGAGAGAAGATTAAATGAAACGGTGAAAAATTCTTTACTGATTGATAATAATTTTGTAGATGCCTGGCTGCGTTTTTTATATTTTCGAGATGTGTATCGATTTGGATGTTTTATATTGAAGTGTTGAGTCGAATTTTCGAGATATTTAACTACCGAGACAATATTCAACTGTAAATTACAAATTGTTAACTAGAATTAATTTCAATTATGTAACTATATAAACAATAAATTACAAATTGTTCAGTTTCGTAATCCAGGGTCAATTGAAATTTATAAAGAAAGGGAAAGAATTTAAGCCGTTATGCCAAAAAATTGCAAATTTTGATGTATAGAACTTTAGTACTTAACAAGTAACTTAATTATCTGCAATTGCAACAATACCATTTTCGAAATTCCTCTACGACTCTATAAAAAAAAAAGAAATTTCAATTAAAATCCTGATAGAATCCTCCACAGAAAAACGAAAAAAAGAGGAGAATCTCCAATCTCTCGCGAGTCCGTCGCTTATTATACGCGCCCGCGGGTGTCCGCATATGCGAGCGGCAGCGCGGCGCTCCCGAGCCTCGGAGAATATTTCCGATTTCCGAGGCTCGATCGGCGGCTGCGGCAGCGGCCGAGCGCGTGTGGGCTGCGTCTCGGATTCCACGGGATGATGCACCTTTGTGTGTACGCGCGCGAGCGGCTCTCTGCTCAGCCTGCCTCTCCCCTCTCTCTTCTCTCTCTCTTTCTTCGGCGCGAGTGCACGAGCACCTGATTTAAGCGGCATTCACCTTGGCGAGCGAGAGGCGATTGCCCCTCGCCTCTCCTCTCTCGAGCGCGCGATCGGCCGCTCGTCCTGCCTTTTTAATGATCGATTTTTTTCGCCTCTCCGGACGATGCGCCGCGATGATAACCTCAAGGGCTCGGTGCGCAACTTTTTCCTTTTTGCACGCACGGATAAGGCGTGCTGTACTCTTGAAAAGGGCGTTGATGCCGTAGAGGGAGAGGGAAAATGGATTGGATGTATTAGGGCTATTTTTTACCCCGAGCTCGAAATCACGCGGCTGCAGATTGGATTCGGCTCGAATTAAGTTGGAGAAATTGAACGCACCTATATGCACAGCCGGGAGCGCGCGAGCCACGCGAATCGTCGGATTAAATTAAACTCGTAAACTAGTTTCGCAAAATTAACTTATCGTTTAATTATTTTCCCGGGCGCCGCGCGGCGGAATATATTCGCAGTTGAATTTTACCGGCGCAAGTAGATAAGGACCGTCGCGAGTCAGACGCGCGCGCCGCCGCGAGTTTTAATCTCTGCGCGGGGGCGATGTTCTTCGAATCGTCGAAAAAAAAATTATACTTTCAAAAGTATGATCGCGCCATTTTGAATAAGATCGCGCGACGCTAAGTGCGCTTGGAAATTCAAAAGGCTCGCATTTGCATGATGTCCTTTTTACGCGCCACTATAATATACATAAACCCCGGAATCGAATCAATTTTTACTGGGTATTCGTTTAACGCCGCATAGGCAATTCCAAATCCGTTCGGGTTTGTCTTTTTTTTATTCGCCCACAAAAAGGCGCATCTTTTTAACCCCGCATAAAAGGTACAAGAGCAATCTCCTTTCGCCCACGTTACATTACTCCATTATTTTACGTCGCTCCGTACTAAAAGTACACTTCCAGCCCAATAAAACTTCCCTTTCGCGCGGTCGAATCGAACGCACCGTGAAAATGTGCACGTAGTCGCGAAAAAAAGGCAAAACTGCGCGCGAGGGAGAGACGATCGGCATCGCGAGCTGATAATCCGCGCGCGAAGGCTCGCACGTGTTGTCGCCGCGCGCGAGATGATTAATGCAGTCGAGGGAGAAAGAGCACGTGGCTTGCAAATCGCACTTGCGCTCCGCGGACTCGCGAGAGGAAAGTCCGATTTACACGGCGCGCTATGCTGACTTTAGCGCTTTTCGCAAGAGCCACCGCGACGCGGGGATCGTAACTCTTCGACTCTATTCGTTTTATCGCGCCCCTTTTTTTTGACGAGGGGCAGCAGCTCCTCTTCGCCGCCGGAGATTACTATCCGCAGTATAATAATAATAAATTTTTGGTTCTTCGCGGTGAAACGAGGAGCGCGTAATGAATGCCTATATTGAACTTGTTGAAATGCGGCGTTAGTAATGCAGCGATGTGAATAATTGTTGGTTAATTAGACCATAATTAATTGATAAGAAAATATGCAGTTTGCCTTTAAATATTTGATACTTCATCTAAAATAGAGAATTTTCTTTTAATATTTATCAAATCTATGGTTGGCATTGTCAGGATTAAGTGATTATTTTAAAAAAGTTAATAATATTTTAAAGAAGAAATTCTAACGGTATAACTTCTTATTTAAAAATTTCAATTAAAGAATGAAAAACCATTCCATTTGAGTGAAACAGCAGACTCTTCGAATTTCGATTCGTTTATAGTTATGCGTAATTTTCAGTGATAAGTCACTTCAATCGATTTTTCACTTATTTCATCCCTTGCACATAAAGGACAGATTAGGGTATTATAGGTTTCAAAGGCCTTGACTACGGCGATAGGATTACATAGTAGGTACCTTAATCTACTTTTATATAAAAAAGTAGTACAACAAACATAAAAAAATTTAATGAACGCTATTATAATTGCATTCGATTGAAAAATCGCTATATTTCCAAAAAAACAAATTCGACTGTTGAAACTTTATTCGAAATATTGCATCCCTCGAAATAATAAAATGGCATTAAGCAAAGAGCGTCCAAACGCAGTCAGGCGACAATTCACCTCTAGTAAAGTGCAATCAACGAAGGAAAGAAGCTCGGCGCGTAACACACCTCGATCGGTTATATCCTCGCGCGGCGTGGCGCGCCTTTGTGCCTCGGCCCGGAGGAGGCCAACAAAGGAAACGAAGCCGGAACGAGGATGCGCCGATGACACGGGAGCCGCGCTCCGCCACGGTGAGCCGGTCGCTTTATAAGATCCTCGCTCCCTCCGCGTGTATGCCTCGCCGCGGCCCCCCTTACCTTCGGCGCGGGCCCTGCACGCACACACTGCAGCGCGCCGGGGTTACACGACCACCAAAGACGCGTGGAACGGCCGCGAGGCGCCGGTCGGTCACTTCGTCGGGTTGACGCGTCGCGCGCGGCTATCGGCTTAGTAAGCTGCGGAGTTTTTTTTTAAAGTCCTTTCTTATACCTCGAGCTCATGCGCTTAAGCGGACGGTTTTAATACGGTCGGAGGTGGTAGGTGCGTTCGCCTCTTTCAATTGGTTGGCTTCGGGAGGCTAATTTGTTGGCGCTTTTAATCGCTTCCGCGAGAGTTGCTTTTATTTTTCCGTTTCGAGGAGTCCTTTGTATCGGGCTTATTCTTTCCCCGGGGCAATTTATAGCGAACATTTTTAATACTCGAAGGCGGGATTAGGGGGATTTAATAAAGCCTCTTTCGATGCAACTGATAGTACGGAACGCTATTTTTGGATATCCTCTTTATATTTTATTTTACGCGGATGTCGAAGAGTACGGAATGAAATTTTATCCTTTTTTAGTGCGGTATCGATAATATTCTTAGATGCGTTTAAATGCGTTGTTCTGTGGAAGTCATTTAACGGTGTACTGTAGTAATGAATATGTGATTTAATTTTTATTCGATATTACGTCACGCGCGTGATATCCTTATCGAATATTTGATTAACGCTTACAAGAATCGTCTTTCTTCTCAAACTTCAAACTGATCAATAAAAATTAAAATGAGAACTGCGAGTAAGTACGAACTCAACTGAGAAATAATAAATCTAAAGACTGTGACAATAAAAAAACACCATAAAATATGGATTACGTTCTATTGTAACTTACTTATTTAAGCACTTCAACAGAAATTGAATATAGAATAAATTAAAGCACCATAAACTGTTCCAGTATGCTTCTGAAAGATTTAAATTACTTCTCGTGAACAAATGTTGTAAACTATATTTTTATGAAGAATTCAATTGCAAAGCTTCCAAAGAAATTATATAAATATAAATTAGTTGAATAATACTTTATTTGCCACTATAACGACAATCATTTCCTCTTTTTAAGAATATGCTGTAAAATAGACCATTAAAAAATAAACTTTAGTAGCAATAAAAATTTAGAGCCTTAATACAATCAATATCATCCAATAAACTATAACAATTTAGAAGAGTTTAAAATTGCATTGCCACTTTCAAGACTTTAAAACTCCATTACAAGAAAATGAACAAACTCTTGAAAGATCCTCAAACAAAGCTCTGAAAAACGTACCGCGCGCTACCAATACCAGTAATCCCCTTGAAAAAACCACCACCAGCTCCGCGTTCAATCAGCTAAGCGCGACAGCGACACCGGTACCATCAACGAGCCCTTTCACGTCGCTCCCGAAAGAAATCCCGGCCGAGCCTCGGGAATCCGTAAAAATCGAGGCCCGTAAAAATCGATCGACGTCGTCGCGCGGGGATTTCGCGCGCGTGTAATATAAAAGCCTCGTGCGTCCGTCGGGCCGGCCGGTCAACGCTCCCGGCGGGCCCTTGGCCGAGCTCATCCTTCGGCGACTCCGTAGGGCCCTTCCCCCCTTAATTACGCCGCCGCCGCGGCCCTTTTTCTTCGCTTTCCGCGCCGATTATCGCTCGGGCCTTCCGAGAAACGCCGGCTGCCGCGACCCTTTAAAAGTCGCGCTGCTCCGGCCGGCTCTTGATTTAGGGACTTTTTTTTACGAGCCGACGGATTTGGCGCGAGGATTGGAGGAGAGAGAGAGAGAGAGCCGGATTTGCGCCGGGCGCGTAGTATAGGTGAAGTCAGGTGACGTTACTCGGGACGATTTAGCGAAAGTCTTTTATTGAAGGGGATTGAAGTTCCCGAGAGGAGTTAAGTGATTTGAGTTTCAGGGTATTAGCGATGTTAAAGTCGGGATTACACTTTTTATTGGGATTACTTGCAGCGAAAAAAGGTGGAGTATATGATAAAGTGTGCGTTAAATTTTTTGGATAGGGGAGGGGATGGGGATTGCGCAAGCCGGCTAATTCATTCATGCTTTCCGCGTGCGAAAAAAATCTTCGACAAGCGTGACGTACTGTACGCACTCTTACACTCTATGCTTTGGAATGCCCGATGCAAATTATGCGAAGGTTAGAATTAGCTATATAGATACCTTTCTCTTTTTTTTACGTTACAGGAACTCGTATTATTTTTTACGAGAAAACTCTTTTTTTAATAGTTTATTGATTTTACTGTAATTTACGAGTAAATAAACGACATTCGCTAGCACTTGTCCACTATTGTATTAAATATTTTGGATTTATTGTAGACTTTTTTTTGTCGAATAGTTTAAGAGAATAAACGTAATTCAGTGATAAGTCGGTAATTAAGTCAATGCAATTATTAAGTAGTAAACTTAATTTAAACTTTTTACTTATTCTAGTGTACATTTAGTTATTCGGGTTAGTTATTATGTACGTATCACTGAATTAAGTATACTTGGAGAGAAATTCAAATTTAAACTTTACTCAATCAATATACCCCTAAAAATAATCCTTAAAGGAATTGCTCAAATACATAAATTTACATAAAAAATGCTCCAAAATAACATAATGACTAAACCACTTGTCATCCCGTATAGAAAAGAAAAGTAGGCAAAAGCGCGCGTCTTATAGGTTAACGTCTTAACCTAGAGACTCGGCGGGCAACAAAAAAACACTACGGACACCAACCTGTTCGTCACGCCGCGTTCCTCGAGGTCCGGTCGCCGTGGAGTCGTAGCCGGGCACCTCTGGGGCTGGCGTGCCTCGCCGCAGCTGCCCCGCGCTCCGCGTCCCGCGGCCCAGCCATCAACAGCGTACGAACAAACAAAACAACAACAAAGGAGCGCGAGACTCCGGCGCGGTGTGTCCTCTCTCACATGGCCGCACTCGCGTGCCTCGGCTCTCCCCGGCAGCAGAAGAAAAATACTCGGAGAACCGCGCACACGCGTCGTCTATCCCGCGGCGCTCATTTCAGCGCGCGCACGCAGGGATGTGTGTACACAAGTGCAAATGTACCTCGGGTGTCCTTGTGATAGTGACTAAGTGTGTATCCTTAGAGGCGCGAGTGGAGCGGACCGTCCGCGGCGGCGGGCGAAGCTCGAATGCGCCGCGCTCGCGCGCCGCCGCCGTGTGCCCGGAGGGGGTGGGAGTCGCCGGCCGAGCGAGAGAGAGACCGAGCGAGGCGCGCGCAGATGCAGCTGCCATCGTCGCAGGCAGACCGACTGCTCCGCACTCTCTCTGCAGCCCGGCCCTTCAAGGACTCGCTTCCTCCGGCGCTTTATCGCTCCTCGCGAGCCGTAAGTATGCTCTATACAGCGCCAGCGATGCCTTAGGTAAGGTATATACTGTGGCCGGCATTTCTTTTTCTTTCTTTATTATACTACGTATGTTTCGGGGCGTACCGGGTTGATGGAGAGATTCGGGGTGGGTGGTGAGTCGCCACTGTCGGAGGACGATTTTCGGGAGTATACATCTTTTTGTCGAGCATACGCGATTACCCGCGCGATTTATCACTCCGTGACGTCGGTGGGGCACAAAAGGGACTTTGTTTTGCTCGGATTTCTTGCGGTATGATTCGACTCTAGAAAACGTACAGGTTCATCTGAATCACGGGTAGTACTTATTTCGTTGCGTGCGTAAACACTCCCTTTTGGTACTAATAAAAAAAATTTTGTCCACAGATTCGCATTCGCAAGGTCGTTCTAAAAATAATTATGTTGAATTAGTACGTACAGGTACGTATAAGAAACAATTAAGTCAATTCTATAAAAAACTCATTTCACTAGTTTAAAGGAGAACATTACAAGTATTGATTAATTATTGCAGATATCGACTGAAGTCCATCAATTAATTTCGGAGTCATCCAGCCCCATCGAAACGGAGCAAAAAGACGCCTCGGAGGCCATCGCTGAGGAGAGATAAGCCGGTGCATTTTTTCACGAATCACGCAGGGATCGACGGGTGCGTCGATCGGCGCTAGCGCGATTATATCGGCGCTGCAGGTTGTGCAAGCGCTTGCAAAACATCAGCCTGGACACGATTTTGCATGCGCCGCGCGTGTCCAGTCGCTTTTATACAGGCGCTCGACGTCCCGTGTGGGTTGCGCCGCGCTGAGTGCCGCTGCGCTCTCGCGTGAATCTCGCTCCTCTCTCTTTCTCCCCTTCACTATTGTACACCGACAGGTACTGCATGTACGATGTGCATGCGTGCATGTGCGCGGCTGCGAGGGGAAACAGCTGCTCCGGCTGCTAGCCCCGCGTGAACGGACAAACGTGCAGGATCGCCGGGGCTCAGGATCCAGGTAGTGCTCGGGACATCTGGCTGCAGAGAGAGGAGCTATCGGTGACTTACTGTCGGTAATTTTGACCTTGCGGATAAGGAGCTAAAGGGGATATGTAATATTTATCGAGAGACCCATTCGGGTCGTGAGTCTAATGCTATATATTGTACTTTAAATTGGGTGTAAGATTAGATAAAGATAATGTTAAGTAGTACACTCAATAGTGACGTGAATGTCATTAGCTATGAATTTATCGAGTACTTGGTTATTGCTCATGAAAGTGAATGTAAATGCAGCAAGTGATTGCTATTGGAATACCTATAGTTAGAAAATTGCTTTATAAATAAGTAAAAAATATTTTTCATTTGTCAATTTTATTATTATAAAAAATCTATTGTATTTGGGAACTAAGTTCAAGAATAATAACATAAGTTTTGTTCATTGAAAGTTAGAAATTTTTATGTAAAATATTATTAATTAACTAAAAACGTATTGGCGTATAATAGTTGATAAAATAATTCATGTTTTTATTATCACTTCATTAGCAATTACAAAATTTTTTCATGTAATGATTATTCAATGGCTTGATCAATTAAAAATTAAAACTCGATTTTTTCATAAGAATAAAGTGTAAACTATTCTGTAAACAAATTAGTCTGAATAATTAACAATTTTTCTTAGTAAAAAAAGTGGGTTTGCAAACACCTATATAAAGTGAAAGAGTTAGTAAATTAATAAATAACAGTAAATGAACACAAGAAAAATATTTGAAATATTAAAAAAGAAATTATATTTTACAATTTTAATATATAAAAAAGGCTTTTAAATTTTAGAAAGTTAAATTTTTCAAGTAGATAAAGAATTATATTTTCTTTCCCTCACTACTTATTTTCATTTAAAATTATTCAAAAAGAAATTACTCAGTTAAGCAATAGTAAATCGCTAACAAATTTTGTAATTTCTTAATAATTAATTAATCCCTTTATATTGCAGCTCTTAAAAAAACTACATTAATTCTTCCTGCGAAAGAATAACAACAATCGCAGCGGCCCTGATGAATGGAGAACCACGCATGTCTGGTGACCGGCTTACGGCGGTAATAAAACAAATCCACGTGTACCACGATCCACGGCGGCGGCCGCTCAATGTTAAGAAGCAACTGCGCGGGGTCGCGCACGATTCAAACGCGACCGCCTCGATAGAGACATTCCTCTAGTTGGCACCGAGAAGGCGCTCTCGGGCACCGACCTCCCCTTCCCCGCAGAAAGTTACTAGTATCGGCGCCTCTTTGCCTGCGCGCCTGGAGTGCGTCCGCTACTCTGCCCGAAGCGGCGACCCAGTGCGAGACGACGGCCCGCAAAGAGCTAGCTGAGTCTATATTCACCCTGAAAAATGAAGACCGTCACCTGCATCGCCCCCGTCAATATCGCCGTCGTTAAGTACTGTGAGTACGGATTGTTTAGTAAGATTTATAATAAAAAATTTTTCTTTTTTAAAAGCTTTTTATGTCATAGCTGGATGAGGGAATTTACAGTTACGCGGGTAACGTGGCGTTTGACAGTTCGCGCGCTGCGCGTGCTTGAACTTTCTTTTACCTGCGTTTTCACTTTGGTGAAATTTTTCGTTGATGACGTATAATTTACAGGCGTGTACAGGGAATATATTGTTTAAGCGGGTGGATTACAATTTTGCTTTTTGCTTTTAATAAATAGGATTATGCGTCATGTAAGGAACAATTGAATTTGTAATACAGCAATTTAAATGAAGACTGATAACAATTCTTTACTTAAAAAAAAGTTCCTTACAATCCTGATAAGCAAATGATTTAAATAGAGATTTGCTTTTTTTAAATTTAAATTGAAAATTTATTAAAAAATTCTTTACAACCGAAAGTGTTTTGATTTAGATCCATAAATTCGTTTTTTGTTAAGCAATTTCAATATCAATGAACTGAATGCTCTTTTGATTTTTAAATGTATCGTTTAAGTCGTCTTTTTCAAGAAACTATTTGCGGAAAAACTTTTTCTTTAAATTTTTTCTTTTTTTTCTTAAATTATTGTTCCGAAAGTATATTTATTATATTTTTTATTTAAACAATGCATATTTTTTCAGGGGGAAAACGTGACGAAAATTTGATTCTTCCAATAAATGATTCAATTAGCGCAACTTTAGACACAGAGCACGTATGTAGCAATTATTTAAACGTTTTTTTTTAAATATTGTTTTTTAAATTACTATGTATAAAAAACATTATGTTTTCAAATTTTAGTTATGTGCCAAAACGACAATAATAGCTAGTCCAGATTTTAAAGAAGATAGAATATATTTAAATGGAAGGTGATTATTGATTTCATTTAAGATTTGCTTTTTCCTTTGTTATTATATCTAATTGTTTATATAATTTTAGGGAAGAGTCCATGGAAAATCCAAGACTGCAAAATTGTTTAAAAGAAAGTTAGTTACTTTTACTAAAAATATATTCATGAAGTTGTCAAAATAAAATAATTGAAATATTTATTTTCTTTTAGTCAAAAAAAGAGGCCAATTATCAGCAGAAATGGAAAAATGGAAATTGCACATATGCTCAGAAAATAATTTTCCTACTGCAGCTGGACTGGCATCTAGTGCAGCAGGATATGCTTGTTTTGCCACAGCACTCGCAAAACTCTATGGAGTAGAGGTAAGCTTTTTGCAATAATAATAAAAATAATTATTAAATGATGCATACATTGATAAATAATTTTTGTAATTTCAGGGTGATATCAGTAGTGTGGCAAGAGCAGGCTCTGGGTCAGCCTGTAGAAGTGTTTATGGTGGATTTGTAAGGTGGTATATGGGCAGTGACCCTACTGGCATGGACAGTATCGCAAAACCAATTGCTTCTGCTGAACACTGGTCCGATATGAGAATTTTAGTATTAGTTGTAAGTGACTCAAGTAAAAAGGTATCAAGTGCAGTCGGCATGAAAAGAGGTTTATTGACTTCTGAATTGTTGAAGCATAGAGCTGAAAAAATTGTTCCTGCCAGAATCAAACAAATGCAAGAAGCTATCCTGAAGAAGGATTTTGAAACTTTTGCCGAGCTTACTATGAAAGATTCCAATAACATGCATGCCGCTTGTTTGGATACATATCCTCCTTGCATTTACATGAATGATACTTCTCACCTCATTGTTGAACTTGTTCATACGTACAACTCTGTAAATGATAGAACAAAGGTAAAGATTTTTTTAAAAGTTTAAAATAAGTACAAAAATTTTAAGTAATACTGGTAAAAGATTTAAAGTAATACTGGTCTTTCAGGTTGCTTATACCTTTGATGCTGGTCCAAATGCAACACTGTTTATTCTGGAGAAGGATGTTCCAGAATTTTTTGGTGTGCTCGATCATTATTTTCCACCAGCTATTAGTGCTAGTGTTGAATATCGCAAGGGAATTGAAGTTGAAATTTCTCGACCTACACAGGTTTATTTTTGAATAATTAACATAGATTATTAATAAAATTAAATTATATTTTAAATTGACTTATAAAATTTTAATACTCTTCCAGGATGTTCTTCAGAAAATAAATTTATCAAAACAGCAACCAGGAAAACTGAAATATATTATTCATACTCGAGTAGGAAGTGGACCAAAGCAGCTACCAGATTCTGAAAAGATTATCTTTAATGCAGATCATAAATAACCTTATTTTTTTAAAAGTCTGTAAATGATGATCTTTTGATGAGAGTCCTTTTTGCATAATTTTAACCAAAAATATATAATGTTACAATTTTGTATACAAACGAAATTAATATAAATTTAATATTTTTTATAAAAGAATTTTTGATAATATTGTAAAGTTATTTATGTAAAAAAATGTTAAGAGTTTATAATAAATTGTTATATAAATAAATGTACTTTTTATTTAAAAAATGTTTTTATGAACTTGTTAACTTGAAGTTAACTTGAAAATATTTAAATATCTTTAAAAGATTGGTAAAAATAGTACGTATGTTATTATTTAAAAATTATATTTCATGTTCGTATAAAATAAAAATAATATAATTTCTATGTTTAGTCTGCAATTAATATATATATATATACATACATTTATGTCGTCTGCTGCAGGAGCAAAACAGTGTCTGTATATCTATATGTAGTCACTTGGCGTCAGTTTGGAAATCTTTTCGTGTAAAAATTGACAGAATAATAATTAACACTTTCAGTCGCTTATTTTCAAGTCTACATTAATCATGATGAAATCAAAGGTATGGAATACCTTAAATGTGTATATTAATCATTATTATTTTAATGTTTAAAAATAATTTTGTGCGAAATTCACTTAACCAATATAATATAATTTAACTCATAAAGAAATTTTCAAAGTAAATAATATAAAAATTCTATTTATTTTTAGAAAAAGAAAGGTAGAGTAAGTTTTGCAGAGGAAGACAATGAAGAAGCTTCAAGTAACTCCAAAGATATTGAAATAAAATATCATGAAACAAGTAATAATGGATCAATCATTGAAAATAAAAGTATTCCAGATGAGCTTTTATCTCAAATACTTTGCTGCATTGACCACAAAACTTTACTCAATTGTCAATTAGTATGTAAACATTGGCACTATATCATTCGTAATTATATTTGGCATAAAAAAGCAGAACTAACTTTGGATAAAACATTACCTGTTCATGAAAATATACCTTGGACAGTATATTATTTTATATGTGATAATAGGCCATTTTATAAGAATTTAATAAAAAATCATTCTGGAAAAGATGGTATTTATAAACATTGGGTTTTCGTAGAAAATGGTGCTTGGGAAACAGAGTGTCCTCCTAAAAATGTTAAGCCATTACCTAATGATCCAGTATTCGAAGATCAGTATTATTGTTTTGTCACATCTTTCAGTAGAAGTTATAAAGAACAAGTTATTAATTTAGTTTCTGAAGGATTTTCAGAATATGTATTAGATTTCTTACAGCCTACTGTAAAGGTAACGTATAAATCTTACAATTAAATTTTCATAAAGACTTATTTGGATAATATCTATTAATTAAACTAGTTTGATAAAATCATTTATAATTTGTAGGTAAGTGAATGGTTTTGCTGTCGGCCTAATATTCCGTCAAAGTATGAATGTACAATCAAGTTATTTCGAGATCAAAAATCAGATCGTACACCAATAGAGACTTTATCTTATTGTAAAATAATAGAAGGGGAACAAATGAATCAATGGTTCAAAGTAAGTTTTAAGAAATTAATGGTGCAAAAGGTTTAGCTACTTAATATTTTATAATGAAATTAACTTTATGCATTTTTTAAAACAGTTTTCACATGAATTTAAAAACTATGGAAAAGGATTAAGGAAAATAGTATTTAGTCATGGAGGTCATGACAGACATTGCATGGCTGGTTTCTGTGGTACAAAAATGGCTGGAGCTTGTGTTACACTTGAAATACGTACTTAATTTTTCATAATATTTTTATAAGACAGGATATTTTGAAAAATATGTTTTTAATTTTAAAAAGACAATTTTTTTTAATGAACTTCTTAGAATGTACTTTTTAGCTTATTCGAAAACAAAATTCCATTATTCTAAGTACAAAAGCAAATATAATCATGATAAGTAAGACTATACATTTTACACTTTTACAAATAAACTTTTATAAAACTTATATAAAAGTATTTAATCATGCAGGATACTATATAGTGTGTAATGAATGTAACAAATTCTATTTTTTCTATTGTACATTTCTTTATTATGAAATACATCATGATGTAACATAATAATCTACAGATGTTTTCTATATCTTTTAAACTTAAGAACAAAGTTTAATTTTGAAATCTTTATATTTCTAATCTTGATTATTAATCATTCATTTTGTTCCCTGCTCTTGCAACTTCCACCAAGTGCATCAGAAACGCATAGTGTTTAATCACAGTCAATCAAAATTATCCCATATAAAAAATAAGATGACTCATTTTGCATTAACTATCCTACATTTTGTGGGATGGATAATGAAGTTATGATTTGTCAATTAATATATTCCTATATAAATCTTGTTTATGTAATTTTTGACTTATTTTGTTATAAAACTGTTTATTGAATAAGATTTTTTTTGAGAAATAAAAATTAGTCAATAGCGCAATGTTATTCACACGAATTTGGTTTATTGCTATTTTTCCGTTGAAATAGAAATGCAAATGAAAAAATTTATCGTAAAAGAATATCATTAAATTATTTTAATGATCCCTTTACCAAATTAAAATTTGAATACAAGATTCATTGCTAATTGAGATTTTCATAGTATTATACTTGTTAAGAAAATTCATACTTTATCAATCTACCCTGTCACGTATCGTCACAAACTACAATCATATTCTAGATTCTAATTTTACGTTACGAATTTCTAACAATACAATACATAATTTCACATAAATTACTGTACTTTTTTAAGATATTCTATTATTTATTTAAAATTAGACTACAAAGTTAGTATTTCATGAAACTTTACTTTATTAACGTGTTTTTACCGAATTAATTTAGAATCACAATCTACGTATATTTAATTTTTCTTTTTTTAATTAAAATAAATTATGTGCACTACTTTTCATCCAATAAAGTGCAAAAAAATAATTTTTTCTTTTCAATATTAAATGTGCACTTTTAAACAAGATCAGCATCTTTTAAAGTTTCATAACTTTATATAAATATATAAATTACAATTAATGAAAGTCTATCGATATTGTTTTACGTTTCACAGTAATGAATCGTTTATCAAAGTATTACAAGCACGTGAATAAATTATTCTTAAAAATATTGCGACTGGCCAAAATCTTCTACCTGACATTAAATTGTTATCTTTGTAAGTGTGAGTAAAAAATAAAGATAAACAGAACTCATGCATGTTTTATCAAGTTTTAATGGCTATTAAAGTTTGCCAAAAACAAAAAAATTCAAAAATTTTAGTCCAGTAATACTGCTATACATACATTATACATACATTTACTTCATTAAAATCTTTCAGTGTATACTTTTTGCTGTCAATGATTAACGCTTTAAAAATAGGCGAGGTTTACCATAAAAATGTCATTTTCGTTTTAAATAAAATTAATAATTACAAATGCTTACTTAAATACAATACGTAACACATAGTTTACAAACTAAAATTGGCAAGACTGATATTATTTTTATAAAAGCCTTTCGAGATAAAAATAAATCATGGCACATAATTTTAAATAATCAAATATGCCTCTTACAATTATAAATCTATTTTGTGCATTACTTTACATATATAAAAATATATTTCGAGTCAATCTTTGTAACTTATAAATAATGCACTTTTTCTCATCTTGTGAGAAATAATCTATTACTCTTGATCTATGTAACCAAAACTATAAGAGATTTGCATCCTGCATTGTGCTCGAATGATTAGCATGCATCATCTAAAATACACTTCAATGTCGTTGCGTTTTTTTACTAAAAATTTTTAATTTCTAATATGATTTGAAAATAAATTCTTGATCTGAGCTTAATGACGATATCTATCTTATTTTATTAAATTCTTTTGGAATCTATAACAAAAGCATGGAAGCTCGTGGTATTTCATGGGTATTTTAGTCAATTTTCACAAATACGTTCATATAAAAAGAAAAAATTAGAATAAAAAAATCCCGTTTATAAAATTTTGTATTCTAGAAAATTTCCTAGGTTTAATTGACCGATAAATATCGTCTTCGATTCGAAATATGTAACATCTTTACAATATTGCTACGGAACATGATCTTGTATAAAGTTCGAGCACATAAACCAACATTACCTTTCATGCGCAAAGTATCGTCTACGATTTTTCTAAATTTACAAATAGTTAGCGCCTACGTTCATTGTACATACACCGGTAGGATAAGTTACTTGTGAAAACAATAATTGTTTCTTTTTTAACTCAATTAATTGAAATTTGAAAAATCGGTTTTGAGAGTAATCGATGGTGCAGGTACTTTAATTTGAGGTTTCGACGATTCCGATATTTTTATTTGCCTTTGAGCTTGTTGTTGATGAGTTAGCCGCACTGCATTTTCTAATTTAGTTTTCAACTCTGTTGACTGAGACATTAAAGTTTTGAATTCCTGTAAGTTAAATAAACATGTGATATTGACTGAAATCTAATTGCCATTTGTATTGATAAATCTGTTATAGTTTTACCTGAGGATATTTCGGTCCGATTTTGTTTAACCACTGGAAGCTTTGCTGATGAAGACTGATTTGATATTTTGTGCCTTGTTGAAGTTGATCACCCTCAAGTAGGTAATTTATTAAAATCGGAACTAATAATGTTAACATTTGGATACCTGAAAAAGAAGCTCGTTTTGATTTTTTCTCACATAGGTATTATTGAATAATCAAATATGTATTCGACAATATCAATTATGATAAAGGTCATGAGTGAATGAAATTTTTGTGAAACTAAATGCTGCAAACAATTTGGCAATGGTAAATTAATAAATCAAATTTGTACATTTATTTACGAATTGAATTGCGTAAGAAAAATGACTCTTGCAAACGAATATTATAGACAAGAAACAACATTTAAAGACGTTAATAACAATAAAGAAAAATATTTTTTTTTTTTGTTGCATAATATTCTACTAATTAGTTAGAACATTTTTGTTGGCTTTTTGTCTCTCTACTTATGTTAAAGCTTTATCTTAAATTGCATTGGCTGAAATAAAAGTTAATTGTAACTTTTCGTGCTTAAATATTTTTAAAAAATTATAAAATTTACATATGCATTGAACATTAACGTGCATTTTTTTTAACAAACACTAAGCTCACAATTGAATATATATAACATTTTATAATTGAGGTTTCAGTATCATTTACCTTGCATTAAATCACCTGATGGCATGATACAGTTTTTAAATGAATCATGATTAACGAGTGTTGTAGATTAGAAATGTGACTAAAATGTTACTTACGTCTTGTGGGTTCAGCTAATGCAATGAGGCTTTCCATTGTCGTGATGCATTCCAACGTATATTGCAACTCTACTTCATCTGTTACTTGTTTACTCTGTTCGCTGTATAAGAACTCGACTATTCGTGGTGCAATTGTATGGATATACGGCGTGCTTACAGTACGGTCAGGATGAAGGAATATTGTTCTCAATGTCTGCACACACTTAAGTCTTATCTAAAAATGTTAAAGATTTCTCGCGTAAGTACTCAGGAGTTTAAAGCTTTCTTTTATTCATGAAGTTTTTTATACTAACATATATATTATCGGACTGGATAGTATGACGGAAGTGATTAATGCATGGGAATTGCAAGTTTGGTGCACTGACTACCTCAGGCAAAGCGTGAAGAACAAAGACTGCAATTCCTAACATCATTGCCACCTCATCCATTTTTGTTTCATCATTTCCTATAAATTGAATATATATTAATTTTAAATATTCTGAATGATACTTGATTTATTTTCATTTTATATATACCAGTCTTAGCAAGATCGATAATTTTTGCTAAAGCACTATGCAAAAGTTTCGTCCATTGATCTTGACTCCTAGGATCTCTGGAAAATTTATTTGTAGCAAGACTCTTCAAACAGTGCAGTGCAGCATGTATTGGTGTTTCGCTACCAGTTTTAATGATATTATTTTCCGATCTCACTGCAGTCTCTCGTATGACACCGGTTGTCAAATATAGAAGAGTTGGTAGTATCGCTGTTGATCCTATACATTATCATACATAAAATAAGTTTCAAATGGCCTTGTCATAAATTTTCATGTTCTTAAATATTTGTAACTGACCTGCAGGAGAACAAAGACTTGGCAGAGTTTCCATCACTGACAAGGCAGCTGCAATAAGTTTTCCACTTTCCTCTGTGGGAAGATAGCCGCGTTGACTTAAAATCGCTGTGGCACCGTCCGGATTTGGGTTTAGCGGCGGTATTTGTCGAACTAACAGACATAAGCAAACTTCTAGTACCGCAAATACTAACGATTTTCCTGGTGTCAATTCGGCTGAATCTTCTCCTTCGCCTAGTAAATCAACTTCTGGTAAGTCCTTTGTTTCATCGTCTTCTTGTGTTAGTTCTATAAAAATGTCATGATATTAAATTAAAAATATTATTTATTGAAGTAATTTTTGCTTATTAATCAGATTGTTAATCACCTTTTAGTTTCGCTTTTTTTCTTTCAGCCAAGTCTTCTTGACTTCCTTTTATTATTTGTTTCAAAACTTCCATAACCATAATTTGAATAGAGAAATTTTCTTTTGTCAATAACAATCTGTGAAGAACATTACAAAGTTCAATTGGAAGAGATCGATTAACTAACAACACTTTTCGCGCCCAACCAGAATCTAGTAGAGTGTACAATGCACTTAGGCATGTTTCTATATTTTGTGTAGATTCAGAAGAACGAGGACTGCATAAAGCCTCCATACAAATGCCTATTAAATAAATAAATAATTCTTTGTTATAATCTTTTAAATATTATATAATAAGAAAACCACAAGAAGATGATTATCAAAAATCATTATTACCAAATAATAAATGGAAACGTTCTTTATTAGAATCAGTCTTGGTGGTGTGGTTATTGTTAGTTCCATCAGCGTTTTTGGTATTCAAATCAGCAGTCTCATTCATCTCGAAACCTCTAACGTTAAGCCAAAGAGTAGCTGCATACAAAATGGGTGCCCATGAATTTAAATAGTAAGGACGAGCAGATTCCATTGTGTCCGTAGTATAAAAGGCGCCACCATCATGTGGCAATTGACTCGAAAATTCTACAAGTAAATTTTAAAAATGATAAATTCAAAAAATTGCACTATTTTTTAAATAAATTATTATTGTGGTAGTCACCTGGTGGAAGAGAGAGCAAAGCATGATCTCGTAAAGCAGCAAGCCAATGTTGACTCAAGCTTGGAAGTTCAGGTTGCACTAAACTTAACAAACTTTCACTTTGAAATTCGAACTCCCCAAAGCCTTCTTCATCATCTTCATTGTTTTGTTTGTTACGATTAGTGGATTCTCTATTATCTAAAGCTGACCCATCATTTATCATAGCTACAATGTATACCTACGCAATATTCAATTATTACATAACAATTTAAAAAAAAAAATAACTGTAAAAGTAACGTAATATTAGTAGAGATATACCTCCGCCCACGCTTTCAATATTGCCAATCGTTCGAGGGTGGATAAACTTTCATTGTAAAGTTGTGGACGAGTACCGCCTTCTCTTAATTTCTCCAAGGACGAAACGAGTAATTGATGGACTCTTCGCAGATCGTTAAGGTCTCTTGCAACGCCACTGCCAATCCAAGCACTGCAAGCTTCACAAGCAGCTGCAGTAACGTGTGGCGACGTTTCTGCCGAAAATGC
>UXGC01000600.1:0-79746 GCA_900480045.1 Eurytoma adleriae | reverse complement strand
TTTTAAGCCAAACCTCATTTAAATTGATTAAAAATTGTGGTCTGCAGTTGGCGTGAAAGGAAAAAATATTCGACAACCGATATCTCAGGTTCCAGATGCAGTTATGACTCCAGCTGGATAAAAATGAGTAAAAAATATTATATATCATGAATATATAATATAAATATAATTTTTAATTCAATACTTTTTTTTGTAGGTTAAAAAGTGAAGAAACAGGCGATAGGCCCCATAGCCCCTTAATTAAAAAATTACTTATAAGTCAATTTAAAAATCTTATTTACCGACCGAGCGTTAGCGAGTGAGGTACGAGGCTAGTATTTATTAATGTTAAAAACTTTTCAAAGGTGTTTAAATCGAAAGAGGTGATTTTTAAATGATTTTAAACACTTTTGAACATTTATTAACATTTTAATGAAAATTATTTCCACCAGGGTAATCTATAATAATTCATTGAAATGGATTAATTGAAATCAATTAATCAAGTATGAATATAATCGATCAAATCATTAATATTAAACATTCTTTACTTCTTCATGCAATACGATATTTAGCAAAAATTGAAATTTTCTAAACTACAAGCGATCCGTCGCGTGTCGGTTAGGGCGTTTGCGTAATAATCCGAGGGGCTCGAGTTCTATCCCACCTTAAGTC
This sequence comes from Eurytoma adleriae, assembly GCA_900480045.1. Classification (NCBI taxonomy): domain Eukaryota; kingdom Metazoa; phylum Arthropoda; class Insecta; order Hymenoptera; family Eurytomidae; genus Eurytoma; species Eurytoma adleriae. Next base: position 79,095 of record UXGC01000600.1, on the reverse strand, counting down.
AAACAATTTTTCAGTGTTTTTTCAATGTGTATTTGTGCGAAATTGCGTGCGATAAAATATGATTATGGAATGGGAATTATTCTCATAATAGGCTTTATCACTCATGTATATGGTTTTAATCGGATTAGAAATAAAAACGATGAACAATGCGTCAATTAATAATTAGTAGTGCTACGTTTCGACAACTTATTTGTTGTCCTCTTCAGGCACTGTAAATTTATTAATAATTTAATAATAAGAATATTAAATTACAAGTCCAATTAGTTTAAATTCTTACCGAATTAATTAATTAAAGTATTGCTACTTAGTCAAGTTTTTAACATTTTGTAGTAATTCCTTTTTTCTGTAAACAAGCAGAGAGGCACATTCCACCGTCACGCTGCTTCGACGCTCGGCTTTTTTTAAGTGTCTCGTGAAAAATGTGATTTGACATGAATTTCGTTGCTTGGTGAAAAGACAGTGCGAATAGTTTTTATACATGCACATTTTTATGCCAAAGTGTTTTCTTTTTAATGTAAAATGACGTTTTTTTTTATCAACAATCAAGTGTCGTTCATTTAGATTCACTTTTAGAAAATCTAATAAATGTAAAAAAATTGTATTTTTTTAGCTGTATGACTTTTACATTTAGTTTTAACGCAAATTGTCATCTTAAAATGTTTAGAGGCAAAAAGCTGTTCTTTTTTAAAATAAAAAGGTAATTTTTAATGGATAATCACCTATCATTAGTTTGGAATACATTTTGGAGGAAAATGTTAAAAGTATCAAAATTGTATTTTTTTTGAGCTTTACAACTTTTGAATTTAACATTTTTATCTAGAAAAAAGGTATTTTGAAAAAGCTGGGGACATTTGTTGAAAATTGACGGATACGTCATCGCTGAATCTTTATCAATTGATGAAAAAATTCTTGAAGTTGACTCAGAAAAAGATTTAAAGCCTTAGGTATATCTCCTAGGTTGCGCAATTCTTTCCAGGTAACATTGGAGGCTAAAACTTGAGTCAGACGGGCCTTATAGAAAGACGAACGGGCATCACTAGTCGGAGCTTCAGTGAGATCGTGCATCCAGAAAATGTGCATTTTTTTTTCTTTCGAAGTAACATCGGACATCATCCCTTTTCCGATAGAGCTTTTGAAGCTCCCCGGTAATCCAGGGTAGGGTTTTATGTTTGGTTTTTACCTGTTTAATTAGCGAAAGGGTGTTGATTGCTGATAAGAGATTAAAGTTTTGGGCAGTCTATTTTCGAATCGATGCTGCCCCCGATATTGCTCAGTAGGGACCAGTCAAAATCTACAAGAAAGGAGTTGAGGGCGGTGATTGCAGTCTCTATAGGTAAAACTGTCCATAGGAATGGAGAGATGCAGAATTTCAATAGAGACATCGATGATTGCATACCTGTCTTTTAGGAGTGGTAACTGGTTTTCTTCACTGAGGGGGATATCATTGTATTCAACAAGTATTGGATCAATCCAAGTGCGCGCGAGGTGTTAGTAAAGTATGTGAAACCGTGAACTACAATTCGTAATGACAATTCTGCAAAAAGTGTCCGTAATAACTTGGCGTCATTGTTGGAAAGGAGATCAACATTGAAATCATCCATGATTATCTTGCGGCTGTAGTCATCAAAAAACGATCGTCGGTTGTTCAGTAGGCCCGGCTTATCTAAGAAGAAGACTTGCGGAGGTGTATAGGTGACACAAACGAGTATGGGAGAAGAGTTGCAGCCCGTTTGAATATTGCACAATAATATTTTAACTAGCGTCGTACCTCCCTCCCTAACGCTCGGTCGGTTAATAACATTTTTCAAATTACTTGTGAATAATTGCTTTCTCATAGAGAAAGCCTTGTGACGGCAAAAAAAATTTTATTTGTATTTTTGCTAGAATACGTTCCTTGAGCTGTTAGAAAACAAAATCAGACGTGGTGCAACATTTTAAAGCAACGCATCTAACGCTATTAACGTTTTTTACACGTTTTTTCATTTTTCGTGATTTTCAACTTATTTTCGAAGAATAAGTTAGTAAATTATGTGCAATAATAAATAAAAAAATCAGTAAAGTCAAATTAGAAAAAAATATTTATTTTACGTAGAAGGTTATGCGACGAAATCTGCCAAAATGTGCACTTAGTAGTCAGCGAAAATTGAAAAATTTTTTTAATCTCTAGAAACACAGCACCTTTAGTTTGATTTATTAACATTGCTGCTACATCTATATAAAGGAAATTTTTAACATTGCGTATAGCTATCGCAATGAAATAAACTAAAGGTGGTTTAAAAACTTGAAAGTTAAAGAAAGATTTTCTTTCCTTGTGTTCTTTTTCACTTTGGCGAACTGACGTCTCAGCGGCCAATAAATATTTAACTGTTGGAACCTCGGCGAGGGCCTCGGCGAGGGCAAAGAAAATGCGCTTCTTTTTGCGCTCGTGCGCTCGCCAAATGAATGCTTCTGGACTCGTCGCGTGCGCTGCGGAAACATCAAAAGTGCAGCGCCGACTCGCGCTCGTTTGCTCAAAACTTTTCGAATCGGTGCTCGTAAAAACCGAGAGCGAGTTATGTGCCCCCTTTCCTTCTTCTTGCCTCTTCTGCCTTTTTCTCACGTGCCAAGTCGTGCCGACCAGTCGCTCGAACGAGATTCAGAGATACTGCAACAAATTTGCTACTTGTACCTTCTTCAATTAAATAGATATTAACAATAATTTGAAAATAGAAAATCTGTCTTGGAAACATCTGCATATTTCAAACCTAAGCTCTTAGATATTGCATAAAGATTTTCTCGCAGAGAAACTATTAAACTCTTACTTGTTGCAGTAGCACTTGCGAGCAGGGAAAAAAAGTCTAGGGTTGTAGCATACGAGATGGAAAAAAGGGCGTAAGTGAAGGTTTGATGGAATTACGGCGCGTCGAGATGGCGCGAACACGGTACAATATCCTTTTTGCTGCGGCGGTATGCGAGCCTTCATCTGATCGTTCGACTACGAGGACGGTATTTGTTCGAGAGCGGAGCTTTCAGGCAACTTGTCTGTTTTCCTTTTTTGCTAAATCCTTTTTCATGAACAAACTAAGCATATCGTATGGTGGTTGGAAAAGACAAAATGACAAGTTTCCCCGCTTGTGCAATAAACCTTTCAATTAGCCTGAATCGTAATTGGTAAGCTGCTCTGCGAAATTTTTACATCTTTGAAAATATCAAACGCAACTGTAAACATAAATGATCTATATTCATTTATTTAGCGTCAGTTCTGGTAATAAGATGCAGCGATTCGCCGGAGCAGTGTTTCCTAATTCTCCATATATTTATTATATTTTAACTGTTTCATTTATTAGCAATGGGTCTAAACAGAATTTGCCTTCGTCTATTTGGTATATATGCCTTTAAGTGTTGAAAATCAATTGTCCGGCGATCGTCCTAATTCAGCCGCAACAGGCCGCAACAGGCCGCAACAGGCCGCAACAGGCCGCAACAGGCCGCAAGGCGCGCGAATATGTACTACTAGTAGTACGAGCACAACGAACACTTCGACGAGCACGCAGGTGCAGACACAGATACCGGCGCCTCTCGCGTTCCGTTTGTCCCGTTTTTCGCGCGTGTGCCACACTGCGGAGGCATCGAATCCAACTATCTTTTGGATTGGCCCTATTGGCAATAACGAAATAAATCGCATTGGAATTTTACACACAAGGTCAAAGTATGTAAATTAAACCTGGCTCATGCAAAATAATTAAGTAGATGAAACGCCTTAGGTATCGGACAAAGTGAATGTTCGCTAATTCGAATAATTCTCATTTCTCATTATATTAGGGGAAAGCACGGCATAGCGAGCCATTCCATTGAATATCTTTCATTTGCGGTGAAACATATTTCTTAACAAAGAATATCATTATTACTCAAGATTAGAATAGACAAATAATGCACAGAGGTCCGCCTATACAACTAAGATAAATATACCGGGCACGTCGAACGTACCATCGAGGCATAAATGAAGCAATTAACGATTGCACATGCGCCTTTTCGCTTTTCGCTTTTCGCGCTTTCCCAATATCGTATCTTATTAAAATAACTTTCCCTTTGGGCCACGCAGTGAAAGCAATGCAAAACGAGTGCGCGGAGTCGGTTCTTCTTGTTTTTACTCGGGATTCCGAAGAAAAAAAATAAATCGTATCGACGGCTGCCGCTGCAAAATCTTTTCCTTATATTTTTCCCCCTTTCTTCCTTTTTTCCGAGAGCGCGAGAACACGCTGCTACCTATAATCTTCTCGTTAATTCGCCTTTTCTTTGGCCAAGTACGAGGAGAAGTACGCCAAGTTTCAAATTCAAGTGCAGTACTCATTTTTCACAGCTGCAGTTTACCTATATTTCTTTCCTATTAGATTATTTTGAATTTTCACAAGCGCACGAAAAGTTAAATTTATTTATTAGAAAACATGTAATACAATTACTAAATGTTACTTTACAATTACAAGGTGGAATCGACGACGAGGCACAGGCGTAAGAAGACAATAGAAAATATTTCGTCGACGCGCATACTTTCGCGTCGTCGTCAGCCGCCTGTCATCGAACGGCTCATAAATAAGCGATCGCGCGCGTACAAACCTCGACGCAGGACGCAACTTCCGCCTGCTCACTTGATTCGCACTGTGCTATTTAGCTGTTTATTCTCGCTGTGCCTGCTTCTATCTTGTTGCCGCAGCCTGCGATTTGCCCTTTTTTGCACTTTCTAGAAACGGCGCCTTATCGGAATCTAAATGTAAATGTAATAAAAAATGACGAAACTATTATTGTGTCAACAGCTAAGAGACAACAGCCAACACATGGGTGAAATAAATTTATTATGGTTTAGTGGGCTAATCGCAGAGCCGGCAGAGCGACGTCGTAAGTTGCTTAGAAAGCTCATTGGCAGTGCGTGCGCGCGAGGTCGGCGATGCTGACGATTTCCATTAGAGCGCAACCCTCGTTTGCTCTCCTCCTGCGCTTCTGGCCTGCTTCTGGCCTGCCAAACTAGAAACTCGCTTAAATTATTGAAAATATCTTTAGCTAATAAAGTTTAGAATAAAAGAAAAGTTATGTAATCATCTGATAAATGTTATTTCGTTATTTGTCATCAAGATTCAAAATTCAAGATTCAAGATTCCCTAATGAAATCCATCAATCTTTAAATGCATAAGAAAAAATAGCGAGAAAAGTCGATTCCCATTGCTATTGGCACCATTGGCGCCATTGGCGGCTTGGCTTCGCGCGGACGCCCCTTGACATTTGCTCTTGACGGCCTACGATGCTCTCGGGTCGCACCCACCGGACTTTCTAGAATGGAGAAATTTAGGTTACCGCGAGCTTTTAAATAATTTGGGCAATTTTTTTATATGCATGTTTGCAAATGAAAATCATACAAGTTTAATATAATTTTTCGAATCTCGACTTATCGATGCTGAAGCGCCTTTAACCGCGATCGGTCCATCCGGGTCGCGTCTCGCGAGTGCGCGAGAGAGATGGCCGCTCGCCGATAATGGCTACTTTCACTCGGTCCGCCGAGCGGAGGTCACTGCACTGTACGCCCAGCCGTACACCGCAGCTCCGCACTGGTCCACACTGTCCGCAGCCACAGGATGACGATAACTCCTACCGCTCCTGCGATACCACTTCGGATACCACGACGATCGGCCTTTTCTCCCGGCAAAACCGAAAGTGAAGCACACTTTGGACCGCTCTTCTCTTAATCTCTTTCCTTCTTTCATTCTTTCTTTCTTTTCATTTACGCATTTAGCTCAGGGCTGAGTCAGGCCCGTCAGCAGCTACATTTTTTATTTCAATAGCTGGGATAATCACTTTCTTTTTATTCTGGCAATTTACTTTTCTATTAATAAATATAAACTGTATGATTCTTATGAAAAGATAAAGATATACCTAATATATACAAGATCTATAAAAAATAAAATCTTTTTATTCTTACATTGGATACTATATTTGTATTACTAATAACGACGTTAAATTGTTTTATTAAAAATAAGTAAATATGACATAGTAACAAATATAATTAATTTTAAAACTATCCTAAATTAACAAATTAAAACTCTTTGAAGACAATCATAAATATCCTGAAAATTTTATACAAAGCAAACAACTGAACTTCCATGCACTCGTATAAACGGGATGTACCGCGGCTGCAGCCAATCATCATTCAAAGCCCAGTTCTGCCGCTTTCTTTTTGCCTCGTATTTCTTTTTTTTTTACTTTTCGTATAAACTGTAGTATAAACCTTCTCGATGCATTAATTCCGCGTTTCCACTGCAACCGGATGATATCATGTCATATATGGCAAAATGAAAGGGGTAACGAGCCCAAAAGAGGTGGGACGCGTAACATATTTATTGCATCGGCGCGTATTTTTGCAAATCACAGTAAACGACGAATAGAAGGGAACTTGGAGAGCCGACTCGTTGTTCTGGGGAGCGGAAATGATTCCGTGTTCATTTTATCGTTGATACTGAAAAGGAAACGCTTAATATACCCTATGATATAATACTACGTGACTCTGCGAGATTGTAGTACTATACATAAAGACGAGAAATAAAAGGATTTCATATTACAATTATGCGTGGAAAAAGCTGCCTACAGCAGCAATAGTTAAAATTTTCCAAAATGATATTATAATTGGAAAATTTGGTGTAAAGAACGTGTGAGACGAGAAATGTGGTTACAGATGAGGTCACCGGGAAGGTCACCGGTGAGGCAACCGGTGAGGTCACAAGTGAGGTCACAGGCTGTCATCGCCATCAGCGGTAATAATTGTCAACTGGGGTCTGGGCGATACAAAGCTGCTAACCGATTGCATCTGGCTGTTGCTGATGCAAGTTACTGCGCAAAGGAAGACGGTGCTATTAGCCATGGGAGATAGACGCTCGCGTCTAGAGTCTATAGCATCTCTTCAGTCTTCGCTGCAACTGTATTTGAGTAAGGGGGGTGTACCGGCCAAGTAAAAGACCGCGCAGGCAGCCGGCCGTATCGGCGATATTGGACAAAGGAAAAATTAGTATTCGAATATTTTTTTGGTAATCGCACATCACTAGTAAAGAGGCCCATTCCTCTTCGATCAACAAAGCCTTTTCTTTCGACCTTTGAGCTTTAGCTGCTTTAACACGTGGGATGGCAAGTGGCTAGGCGGTGCTATGATAAATGAAAAGTCTTTCAGACTTAAAAAGTTGTTTTAATTTTTATTTTAACCTTTACCTTCATTTTCAAGCTTATTAAGATATAGTCGTCGTTAATACACTGCTTTTCCTTACATTAACGACATGTTAATTAGCGTGCAAAAATTTCTTAATTTCTCCGAATAAAAAATTATATTTCTTTCACCTACGCATTCGGTCGCGTATGCGGGAAAAAGCGGATTGCATCGGAAGGTGCATACATGCATACATAATATATCTTTAAACGGGACCTTGTGGTTCGGCATAATTCATAAAGAAGATAATGAAGCGTTGGAAGATGCGGGGCAAGAGCTCACTGATTTATTAGCGCTTTGATTTGAACGAGCTGGAAAGCTGGATACTTATTTTATTTTTCCATTGATTCCATTGGTTCCATTCCACTGCTCGATTATGAATTCTATTGGAATTTTTTAAATTATTACTCATCAAGTAAGGACGTTTTCTCCAAAGATACATGTTGATAACAGTCCAAAATTTACTTATTTTCTAACTTTTGAAGAGAAAAGAGATTTTGAAGGGCCTTTTTTAATAAGGTACAAGTTATACGCAAATAAATTTAGGCTGCAGATTTTTGTCTTACGCTGATAAAATTTGCGTGGAATCTGCAACCCGTGAGCGGAACGACGACTGACGAGCGGGCCGTTATTTGCTGGCTAAATCCGCTGTGCAGGCTTGCAGCGGTAAGCGGCGCGTCACAGTTGCGCGATCTCGTTCCTTGCTCACTCTCGGCGGCGCCCGAGTTCTCTCTTTCGTTACGTGTCCGGCAACGTCGGCACGCTAGTAGCGCGAGATTGGCCTGGCCCACTTCTTCCTCCCTTTAGTACCACGGACTTTTTCTACTTTATTTCTTTTCCTCATCTAAAGGAAAGCTCATTTTTTCATTATGAGACTAATCCTAGGAAAAATTTGAAAGGGCAGCCAAGCTTATTAAGTATTACAAGTTTGCTTCCTGCCGAAGTAATAGTTAATGAAATTTAAATTCATTTCCTTTTTTCCTATTACTATGTGATCGGGGTTGAAATTTTTTTTAAAACTTTTAGTAAGAAATAATAAATGGTGTAATTTCGTGAAATAATTTCTGTCGCCTTATATTTGAAGAAAATAAATCGTTTAGTTTAAATCAATCCATTTCTCATGGTTTCATTGGCTTTGAACGACTAGCAGAAGTCTCCTTGATTCGCTGTAGATGTGTATCTCCGCAGTTCTCCGCTTCCGCGCTTAATTTCCCGTCTCTCCTTCCGATTTTTTTGCATCATCCTTTAGCTCATCCTTTGCATCATTCTTCAGCCGCCTTTGCGCCGTCTTCCCTGAGAAAATACTCACGCGAACTCGCCGCGCGGATATGCGTGTGAACAAAAATAACAAACCAACACATTTTTTATTTTTTTAACTAAACCCAGAGGGATTTGTCAACTGTCACCTCCTTTCAATTAAAAGCTTGGATCGAAGCAAAATTTGTCTTCATTTCTGTTTTGCTGGATAATTACAGAAAAAGAGAATTTCAAATATTTCTTTTATAGTGTATATCTTACAGTTTTAAAACTCGGAATAAAAATAAAAGGGAAAAGACAAGTGAATCGAGTCGCCTGCTTATTTCGCCCGAGCATGCCGATAGGCATCGATTTCTCATTCTGGCCGGGATGCGCAACCAGCGCAACGCGCGTATTTTTAAAGAGGCTTTCTCGGGTTACCTTACTCGTTTAATGAGGTATACCGCATACCTATGGCCGAATCGACGTCATCTTTCTTGAATTTTCAAACATTTTTTCAATCCTTATATTTTTCTAACATTTTTCATAAAACAACTACAACTTACTGTAAAAGGTAAAACTTTAGCATAATTTTGTTATTTTCATTAAAATAAATAAGGTAATGCATTTATATTCAATTTAAACAAATTAACTTTACTGATCGATTAGCTAAGTAAAAAATTACATATTTATGTAATGTTTGTGTAAGAAGTAATTAAGATTATACTATTTACTATTAAAAAAAAATAGTATAACACGCCGCCGAAATCGAGCAAGCAATCAGCTCGGAAGTCTCCTTTAGCGTGTATTATTGTTTTCAGCTGTATACGGTTTTTTGAGTGAATATTTTTCTCGAATACGAGAGAAAATACTAGAATTTTCTTACAAAATTTTGGGGAATATTTTATTATTGTTATGCCAAAGAAAAAAAATCAGTCCAATACTCTAAATTTTGAAGGTTACCCTTCTCCAAGCATTAATAGATAATGTACTGTTTCATAATGTATTCGGCATATTATTGCAGTGTACAGGTATTAAAATGCTTCTTTTTTCCCGCTTTTCGCGTTAATAAAGTGGCCTTTACCGCAGTAAACGCTGCTAATCTCTGCTACTGAGTAACTAGTAACTAAAATAATTACTAGATGTTACGCTTTTATTTTGTAATTGTAATTTAAATAATTGATAAGTTGCTATTTGTTCAGTCGCGCACAGGAGGTCGGAGGAGGTGTTTGGAGATGAGGAAATTCGGAAATTCCACGCGGGGAAAGCAGGAAGAAAGTCGTCGCTGAGACACGTGGGAAAGTCGCGCCAGAGTGCTGCGCTTGCACGAGTCGGATATTGGCCATTGCTCCTTTGTACCGATCCGATTGTTTGATGGCGAAACTGTTGAACAGAATTGATTAAACTTTTCAGCCGCTGTAAACGCTATTTCAAAATAAATTATTATTACTTACAATTGGTCGCAAACGTTCGCCAACGTTTATGGCGATATATATTTATTTACGATTTAGAATATGCCTTCGAGAAACCGAAGCTTTATTCGGCTTGCTTGCCCAATTTCAATCTGCAAAATACAACTTTTAAAAAGGAGCTCTTTCTTGCTTTTTCTTCAGGTTACACGGCTCGTACGAAGCGCTAAAATACGGCACGCTATTGGACGGCCTGTCGGATCTGACCGGTGGCATCACCGAGAGCATCGCCATCCGGCAGGACCCGACAGGCTGTGGTCGCGCGCTCGCCAAGCTCCTGGACATGACGTCCCTCATCACCTGCACCGTAAACAATAATCAGCAGCAGGTTCGAATCGCACTTTTCCACCTTATTCCGGTTATTCTTTTCCGACACCCTTTTCCACTTATTCTTTTTTCTTTTTCTTTTTCTTTTTCTTTTTCTTTTTCAGATACGGGCAAGCACGGAAAAACTGGCCAACGGTATCCAGATGGGAATTAATTACAGGCTTTACGCGATAGAAAGGGTAATTCGTAAATTGACAATCGCCGCTTAAAAAACAGATTTCGTAGTTGCCCAAAAGTGAGGCAGGTGTCTGTCCATTATAATACGAAAGCTGTTAATATTTAAGGCCCCTTGCTGTACAAAGTGTCGTAACTGCCATTTGTACCGCGAGCAAGGTAATAAGGTGCAAGGTATAACGATGTGCTCGGCTCGCCAGGTGGAGACGTTCAGCGGCGAGGCGGTGCAGCTGGTGAAGCTGCGCAACCCCCTGGGTCCCGGCGGCGAGTACGTGGGCGCGTGGGCGCGCGGTGGCCTCGAGTGGGACGAGGTGCCGCCCGTCGAGCGCGATCGGCTTGCCGTGCGCAGCGTCGCCGATGGAGAGTTCTGGTGAGCGCCACAGAGTACATCCTGATGCTTCACACTGGATGCATCAATCATTAGTGTAGCTTAGCACTAATGAACGGAAATAATGATCCCTCGCAGGATTTCGTACTCGGACTTTGTCAAGACGTTCACGCACTTGGAGGTGGTGCACCTCGACGCGGAGACATCGCGCGACGAGCCCTCCCTCCACAGCAAGCACACGTGGCAGATGAAGCTTTACCAGGGCAGCTGGAGGCGGGGCGTCACCGCCGGCGGTTGTCGCAACAATCAAGGTACATCTCACTCAAATTTTTAGTAAAACTAGTAAAGAAAAGGTTTTTAGTAAGAATAAAAATAAAAATCTTTACAGAAACGTTTCACATCAATCCACAACTGCACCTCATCCTCAGCGAAATGGAGGAAGTGGTGGTATCTCTAAACCAACACTCGATCATGGAGCCCAAGGTAAGCTTGCGAGTCCAAGTGCTCTTGAAAAGTATTAAGTAATCTTTTACAAAATTTACTTGTCTGTCGTATCCGCAGGTGATTGGGTTCACGGCGTATGCTCTGCCGAAGAACAGTACCGAGTCCATCAACAAGCAGTTCTTCAAGAAAAACAAGTCCCTCGTAAACTCGCAATACACCAACAGTCGACAGGTGAGCCATAGGTGTCAGCTGGACCAGGGCGGCTACCTCCTCATACCAACGACTTTTGAGCCCACGCAGGAGACCAGCTTCTCACTGCGCGTCTACAGCAGCAAGCCTCTCAAGCTCAAGTGAGTCCTCTTTTCATTTCTCAGATTCCCTTAAATTTAAAGAATCTAGCCGACAAATAAATCTCGATAAATCTCTTGCGGGCGCGTTTCAGACTGCTCGATACGCCGCCGTCGCTTCTCAAGTCGGCGATCGTCAAGGCTCCGCCTCTCGAGGGTAAAGGCTTCTCCCAGTACGAGGCCGTCTTTCTGCAGCTGGCCGACGAGCACCGGACGGTCAACGCTTTTGAACTGCAGGAACTACTCGAGGCCTGCCTGCCCAACGGTTGCTACTCATCATATTCTTCTTTTCACTTTTTTCACTACGCCAAAATTTTTTGCGATCGATATAATTCTGCCTACATGTTTTAGATTACATCAAGAGCTGTGCCCGCATGGATGTCTGTCGTCAAGTCATTCTTTCAATGGACGTATCCTTTCATTCGACTTCATTTTTTACTACATATCATACATTCATATTTAACAATACACTTTTCATTTTTCTCAGTAAATGAAATTTGTCAAGTTTTTGTAAAAAAATACCGAAGCGTAACCTTTTCCTTAACCAGAAACACAGAATACTGGTAGCGGAAGATTAAAGTTCAACGACTTTAAAGATCTGATGTGTAGCTTAAAGTACTGGCAGGCTGCATTCAAAAACCACACGAAGGAAAAACCCGGCATCCTGAAAGCTGAAAGACTTCGCGACGCTCTGCTTGAAGTTGGTTAGCGTTCATTCTTTTAAATAATTTTTATTTTACATATTAAAATAATGACTTGCATTTTTCTTCAATTAGATATAAGTACTCCATTCTGAATAGCCTACTATTAATACTTGCAGGTTTCCAACTGAACACAGACGTTCTTTCAATTGTTATTCTGCGGTATATGAGAAAAGACGGAACTTTAAGATTTGGTGACTTTGTATCAGCTATTCTTCATCTAAATGACGCTTTTGGTTAGTATAATTTAGTTTAAACATCATTTTTATGAAAATGTGAGAAATTCAAGTGAAATTTAATCTTTTTCAGCTATATTTGAAAGTAAGGACCCTTTGCAAAATGGAACTGTTAAATTAAGCTTAGCAGAGGTAAATAGTGATTATTTAAAATAAAATAAAAATAAATTTAAAATCATGTATTAAAAAATTATTTCTTTTAGTGGCTTCGATCGTCGCTAATGTGCTGATTTTCTTCTTGTTGACTCGTATATTGTTGTATTTTGACCGTTTGTAAATAATCTGTCGTAAATCATCATCATGCGTTCAAAACGTTAGCCATACTAACGAGTACTCTAGCCTTGCTCCATTGTAATATAAAAATCATCATTAGCTCCACATTTTTTAATTTCATCCTTTAATGTTAACATAATTTTGTATAAAATATTTGTATGTATGAACTAATTGTACTGATAATAAAATTAAGTATGTTTTTTTTTATAATCTCCTTTATTTTCTAATTGAATTTATTTCCTTTATTATTAATTAATAATTTTGCAACATTATAGAACAGAAAGCATTTTAAAAATTAATTTTGAATATCACATTACAAGAATACTTCGAATATATAGATTTTTTCTAATTCTGTATAATATCACGCAATTTAGCAGAATGTCAACATTTGTTTAATCAAGTTAATTATTTAAACTACAGTACATTTAACTTTTGTGTACAAAATTATTATTTAAGCTTATAGTTAAATAGTTAAAATAAGCGTTGTTAATGTTACTGCAGTTGTTAGGCAGTAACCATAAGATTTTCAACTATTGTACCATATTAGGTTTAACAACTCGCAATAATGTGTAAGTTATTACTATATATAAAATAAATGTTATTTATAACTTTGATAAATTTGCAATCAATTATTTTAATGTGTAGCTACAGTGTCTGTTTGTTAATGTTGGTATTAAAATTATAGGATGTCGAAGATAGAGACGAGAATAACAAAAACGTTTTTGCTAACTGATCTCTTTATATGCAACACACAGTGATTTATTAGCAATAGATAGAAGTATCAGCTGCGGAGGTTTTGCGACTTCCAGATTCCTTAAAAATGAGAAATCTAGCATTTGTAACTAAATTAATACAATACCTATCCGTATTAAATTAAAAATTAAAAAGTTAAAAGTTAGAATAATAAAAATAATTCCCTGTTAATGTCCGATCGGCATAGGCCGACACTCTATCGACATAGTACCGACCGAGCCACCTCCGCCCTCTTATTATTTGTTTCGTTCAAGGGTTCAAGGCTGCCAACATTAAATTTAAAAGTAAAACACTATATTATTTCATTTACTTAAAATATTTTCCTCTCTTATACTGCCGAAAAATGAGATTTAAAATGTCTGAAAATTTTACAAAAAAATTAAGAAATTTCCTTATTTACAATTAATAAGAGTATAACAGCTGCATATACATACATTTCAAATTTTAATTTAAATATATGTCGATCGCCAGTCGTCAAAACTGACGTCCTCTGGAGCCCAAGTATAATTCAAGGCGGCCAACATTAAATTTAAAAAGTAAAAGCACTTTATTATTTTATTTATTCGAAGTATATTTTCCGTCACTGCCGAACAATTAGGTACAATTTTAAATATCTGAAAATGTTTAAAAAAAAAAGATTAAGAAATTTTTCATTATTTACTGTCTTACTCGTCATGATGCAGCATGTATCACAATATGCGCATTGTTTGCATCATGTTTAGCGCCCCGTGAAAAGGATGACGTGGAAATAGGTTAGATTTGCGGCAAGCGGGAGTCGTGGACGCATTCGGCCCGCACTTTTGTATTTACAATTTTTTTTTATTTTTTAAATAGCCTCCTAGATTAATTTATCCATTGTAAATATGTTTGAAATAACAGACACACAAAGTAAGTAAAAAAGTTTATGCTAATTTATTCCAACTTTGCTTAAAGTATTCTCGGATGATTGCCCTAATCGGCAGTACTTGTTGACTATTGTACACTAATATACATTTTTTTTCGACAGAAATTGGCGTAGGCCTCGCTGGTTTTGGAATAGCTTTTCTATTTCTTGGTATTGTACTCTTGTTCGATAAAGGACTTCTAGCTATTGGCAATGTGAGTGTTAAAGTAGTTTAAAAAAATTTCGAGGTTACAGCTGTGCTTCCCTCAGTGCATGTTACATACGAGTTTTAAAGACGTTTTTCTGATTCATTTCTTCATCTTTCATTTATATTTTAGATTTTGTTTATAGCAGGCCTAGGATGTGTTATCGGGCCGAAAAGAACATTCTTGTTTTTTTTTCAAAGGCATAAATTAAAAGCCAGTTTGGCATTCATAGGTGGTATTTTTATTGTATTGATGGGCTGGCCCATTATTGGTATGATTTTTGAAACATATGGATTTGTCCTTCTTTTCAGGTAAGATTAATTCTTATTAAGAAAATGTAAAACCAATATCATATAATTATTTGCCTATTTTCGAAATTCAAATATTTCTAATTTAAAGCTAATAAAATTTTAAATTACAATAATAAATATGATAATATTGACTTGCATAAAAATATTTTATCTACATGTAATTATTATATTTTCATTTTAGTGGATTCTTACCTGTTGCCATAAACTTCTTAAGAAGAGTTCCAATATTAGGCACTTTTCTAAATATGCCTGGACTTAGTCGAATTCTTGACATGTTGGCTGGTGACTCTAACAGGACAAGAGTATGACAATATTAACTGAATTTACTATATCACTGTTCAATTGTACATACAGTTCATTCATTAATCTATCCTTCATCAAATTCTTCTTTTGTTTGCATCATTCCTTAAATAATTTTTCTATAAGCGACTGTAAAGGCGACACAATAATTTTGTGTAAATTTACGGACTGGAGGACTTTACCTAAGAACCATTAATAATAATAATGTACACAGATATTTAGAAAAATAAGTGTTGATACTTAGTCAATAAAAATTCTTAAATGTCTATTCACGTGATGTGAACATGCTTGAGATGATGTGACATCGACAGTAAATTGTTAAGAACTGTAAAATGAATGTTAATTCCAAAATTACTTCAAAAATACTTTCAATTTTGGTATTCTATCAAACCCAAAGTGTTAATTACTGCCAATGGTTTAGTGAAAAAAAAGTATTGTGTAAAAATCCAAACAATTCCTAAATATAAATCAAATATGGTGTGTGTGTGTGTGCATATAAATTAACAATTACTTTAAATAAAATATTGCATATATTAAAAAATTATAAAACAATCATAAAATATTGGAAAAAATTTTTGTTTCAGGACTTTTAATCACACATTTAAGTGTTACATTCCTGCATGTTTTCTGGATTAAATCATCTATTTTTTTTAAATATTTTTGTATACTTTTTAAATCATTTTCAGCATTGATTCTTTATTTTATTTTATTTACTATATTGATTAATATTCATTCATGTTGTTTCGAATATTATTTTACAATTTTATTTGGTTTATAGTATTGAAATAGGTGAAATTGAATTAATTATAGCTTACTTCTGTATACTCACATATCCAATATAATTGATCTGAATGTCCCTGATCTGTGACCCTCGGATGAAAAGAAGTCATTACTTGATTATAGTATCACTAACAGATTTATCTTTATTACCTTTGCAAGCAAACCTAAGAATTATAAAAAACAAAAAAATTGCTTACAAATTAAAATAACTTAAAAGGACAAATTAAGGTGGAAAAATAAAACATAATACAATTTAGGCAGGTCAAGTTTTCTTTCGATTTTTATTGATCTGTCCTCCCTGCATACATCCTAACATGAACAGATTAGATGTATACATTATTCACAGAGTTAAACGCTTCCCTTCTCGTATTTTACACGTGTAGAACCGTCTCTCTGCGTTTGCGGGTGCAAAATTAAATTAAACCTTCGTTTCTTTTTACTGTTGTTACAATGATTTCCTTCATGGGTTCTTCATTCACTTCGCTTCACTTTACGTTCACTCGACAAAAAAAAAAAATTGCTTCAAGTTTTTTTTTCATTATTTCTTTAATTATCTACAATGGGCCGAGAGAAGTTTTAAGGGCGGGGGGCGGCCCACGTCTACGCGCCCCGCCATCGCCGTTCCGTTGATTATACTTTTTTTTAAAGTTCTTGGTTGTTCGATTAATTAAAATGTTCTTTACGTCGCGCGTCTCTTTTGGTTCTTTTTTTCCCGATTACATGACTCTCTCTCGCATTTTATTATTTATCATCTTTGTTGCTTCGGTTTCAATGATTTTTCGTTTACAATTACTTTTGTCTTTCTTTTTTTAACACGCAAGCTCGGGAGCATCTGAGCGTTTGGTTTCGCGACTCCACCGAGCGGCGGAACGAAACGGCTCCTCGAAACCGTTACACGAATGTAACAATAATAGTCGAGTGCTCCACGGCTCAATTTCATAAATACCCTCTCGACTTTAACTGGTGCTGGCGATGCTCTTACATGTTTTTTTTACTTAAGTTAAGTATTTTTCATTCATTAACTTGCATTAAAATACAGCGTAAAATTCAACTAGGTGCGCGCACGAGCGCACGTTTCTCTCGCAGGGGGGCCGGTGAGGAAAGTCGAGAATAAAGTCGCTGAAACGCGTCTTTTTGGCTCGCTTTCGGCTCCCCTTTACATTTTTTATCATTTTTTTAACATTAAATATTCATCCTAGCATATCGTGTGCACGTCTCACGTGGCTTTATTTTTCCGTTTTTTCCATTTTATTAATTAAATTAGCTTATACACGAAAACGGTCGGCAAGGAGGAGAATGAGTTTAAATGGTAGCGCAGAATGGATGAATACTGAATCCGGCAATAAATTAAGCGAAACATTTTTTTCTCGATCAAATAATTTGTCCCATTTTTTATCCTTTTTACCACACGTTTGTTATTCCGCGGCTACCTGAATCTGCATGAACGACGCATATCTCGCTCGCGTGCTCCGCTTATTATGTATACACCTTAATTGAAAATCTCGCGAGTTTATTCATGAAATTTCGTCGAAACGAGCGTGTATTCCTGTATTACGTGTACGCGTATGTTTCACTCAGTCCCGCCACTCAGTGCGTGTGTCGAGACATTGCTTTCCGTCACTTTTTTTTTAAATTTTTTTCTTTCATTTTATACATTACCGGAGATGAGTGTGGGGAGGGTGTACGTGTAGGTGTGTGTCGTGGGTGAAATTGCGGGGCAGTTAGTTTTCCTTTAGTTTTCGTATCGGATAGTGTAGTGTGATTTAAATTTCATTTTCCCTTTTCATCCATTTACATAATATCATCGGTTGTGTGGCAATGACGTGAAGACCGTTCGGTGGTTTTCCTTCCCTTTCGATAATTCCTCAACGCTTTGTGAAGTTCTGCTTTAATGTACTTCAAAAGACTGATGTTCTCGTTCCTGTTAGTTTGATTGGTAATTAATTTTGTTTATATCTGTCGATGGCTGGTTGATAAGAAAGTTGGGGATGGTTGGTGGATGGGCTGTTTAAATGAGCTTCTTGATCTCGTCGTAGAGTACAAGTACAAGAGCACCACCAGTACCACGGAGGACATTAGAGAAGGCGCCCTTGAAGAAAGCGTTGCCACCCTCGCTTTTGTAGATCGTGGCCCAGCAGTGAATGGTGTTCTTGTACAAGATCTCAGACTTGGCACGTCCAGACTGCATCATCATACGCCTACGCACAGTGTCAAATGGATATGACACAATACCGGCGACGGTGGTTACAACCTGCAAATTATAAATGCATCAGTAAATCAGCATCAATCGGATTTTTTCTTCTATTTAAGGCAGGAACATTATCTTGAAATAATCGAATGGTTTGCATTACAAAGCATCGAGGTAATAAAATAGCAAAGTAAACTCACCTGCGCAATACCCCAAGAGACAAGGAATGGAGTCTTCTTGGGGTCGGGAAGCATACCACGAGCTGTGTCGTAGAAGCCGAAGTATGCAGCACGGTAGATAATGATACCCTGGACGGATACACCGAATCCTCGGTAGAGGCCTCCGATTCCGTCAGCCTTGAAGATCTTGGACAGACAGTTGCCAAGACCCGTGAACTCTCGCTCTCCTCCGGCTTTACCGACATCAGCGGCCAACCTACAATCAATTTTCTCTTAGAATCTCCGTGCTTTCAGCGAGATTTATAAGATTTAAAGTAAAAGAAAGGAAAAAAAATTCAATGCATTTTTTACCTGGTTCTAGCGAAGTCAAGTGGATAGACGAAGCACAGGGAAGTGGCTCCGGCAGCACCACCAGAGGCGAGATTACCAAGGAAATAGCGGCCGAACTGGGTGTTCTTGTCGACGCCACCAAGGAACACCTGCTTGTACTTATCCTTGAAGGCAAAGTTCAACGCCTGTGTGGGGAAGTAACGGATGACGTTGGCGAAGTTACCGCGCCAGAAACTGAGAAAACCTTGCTCTTTCGGAATACGGATGAAGCAATCAACCATACCTACAATAAAATATCGTTTCTTAGTTTTCACGTCAGATGTAGAATTTAAGACCTTAAAAATTTATCGATTGATGACACTGAATTTGGCAGCGGATTCGATAGCAGCCGATTAGAAAATACACTGGTTTTCGCGATGAAAACATCGCGTTCCCTCCTAAATTTTTTTTGCAGATACCTTATCGATATATAAAGCCGTAAACAATTTCCTTGGGGGGTTTTCTGAATCGGCTGCCAATTTCAGTGTCATTATCGATTGATTTGAATCCTTTACTTTTTTATTCACTATGTGCTAAATTTTCGGCTACATATCTATAAGCTACTTGATAAACCATCGGTTAAAAAATGCAAAACAAATAAAAAAAAAAAATCATTTAATACAAAATACTAAATAAAATTCATTTTCTACAGCGTAAACTTTTAATTGGAAATACTTGATAAAAACTAGTTTTTTTTATAAATTTGTACTACTCCACTTATTGGTTTTTCCCAATTCCAGGAAAGCAAAAGGAATTATTATATAATTTTTCATCGCTAGCTTAAATTCTTTTCTCTCAATCCCGCAGAGAGAATAAACCCCGCTATAAAATAAGCCAGCAGCCGAAAATACGAAAGTCACCTTGATCGCGTCGTCGGAAAACTCTCCTTGGCACGATTTTTACAGCAGGCCAGCTCGGCAGCTCCGTCGCGCTGTGCTGACGCGTATCAACGCGTATCAGTGCATTTCAGCGCGTTTCAGCGCGTTTCAGCGCGTTTCAGCGCCTTCATACGACGTAACTATACGTAACTATACGTAAGTGAACGCTAACTCGTTGCCTGACGTCACACCCTGCGAGCGGTGTTTAAGGAGAAAATGCACGACGCTGCCAAGCTGCCACCAATCTGGCATCCGCGATTATTCCAACGACCGTAACGCAAGCGCGGCGATGACCTCCCGGATTTTTCTCCCACTGGAAAGTTCAAGTTCAATGCAATTTGGAATTGTCGGAGCTATTTCATTTCTCGCGCCTGAACGTTTTTCGCCTATTCTTCCTTTAACTTAGATTTAAAAAATACTGCTGAATTAATGTTCATATGTCTGTATACGTGATAGAGCGAGACTATATGTTAATGATATATATATGCTCTCGTTTCAGTAAGTAGAATCTGCATGATTTTCAAAGTAGGTCAAATGTCGCTGTGTTTAATCTTATTTCGACGCGTTGAAAAAAATGTGCTTTATCCTGCAAGCATTGTCTGCAACTGTATGAAACCACGAAATTTTTTCTCAGTAAATGCTGATAATTTATTCAGAAATTTATTAAAAAATTCTTAATACACTTAAGCAATTACTTTTGTTTAAAAGAAATTAGGAAATTGCTGAAAGTGTCAGCGAAGTGTGTCAATGGCTATAATTTTGTTTTCAAGCGGTTTTTTTTTGTATTAGGAACGTCTAACGGCGCTGGAATTATCCGGAATAGCAATTTAGCGTGCCACCATTATTCAGCAGGTTGAATAGGAAACAACCAGTGTGGCTGAGTAACAAAAGTACCTCCTAATATATTGGCTTAGAAAACGTTATTTAAATATCTTTAATTATGTTTTGTTGAAAAAATACTCGGAGCTTTTAAAACCGAGGAAGAGGCGGTCACAGTGAAAAATATCCTAAAGGTCAAAGAGTTGTTTTGCAATAAAAATGTTTGGGTTAATTGTTGTGGTAAGCTTAATACGTTATTATTGTAATAATTAAAAAAAAATTCTCTTTATTAAAAAAAAATACGAATATTCATTAATGGAAGGTGTTAACATCTTAAAATAACAATATTTAAAAATAATTCACTATTTTTAACAAATTTTTTATATAGGATTTTTGAAGCTATTCAATTATATAATTCGTGACAGATAACATTGAAACCAAAGTTCGTCAAATAGGTACATAATTTTTGAACAGTTATGCGGTTATTAATAATGTATCATTAACGAAAATAAAAAGAATACAAAAAGAACAAGAATTAAATGTTACCGAGCTAATTATATAATTAGTGTTTAAATTTCTATCAATAAAGAAATATTTATTTGTAAATTTCAAGACTGATTTTTCACTATTATGAGAGTCAACAATTCAGGAAAGTGAAATTCCCCGCAGTCTGCTCCGTCATCGCACTGTAAAAATGCAAGCGCCAATGTGCTGTCAAATCTTTCTTCAATGTCTAAGTATACTTGTCCACATGAAAAATAAGTTGTAAAGGAGCATTTTTTTCTTCGCCATTGACGAGAATTCGTAAGAAAAAGCAGACACGGTGCGTAAAGCCAGGTAAAGCATTGCCTTCATAACCCAGAAAATTGCTTGGACGACTTCCAAGTTCGTGTTCTCGTGACGCACGCACACATGCAGCAGACAAAAGTATGTGCGCGCACGCGCTCGCAAGTTCCAAGGTCACGGTCTAACCTAATAGACCTCGCCGACGCGCTGCGCCCGGCGTGCCGTATCTGCCGTACGCGCACAGGCGCACGCGAAAGTCGATCGATGCGACGACGGCCGCGAGAAGTCAGGGCTTCGCGAGCGAACCACGCCGAATTTTTCATTCGCTTCTTCTAGACTTTTTCGTTTATGAAGAACATTCGAGGCGATTTAAAGGCCGATTTAAAAAAAGCAGCTTTTCATTCATAAGTGACTAATGTTTGCCTAGCAGTTCGTAAAACCGATAAAGCGAGAAGCTTGAATAGCTTAAGAGATTTTTACAGACTTTCTTTGAAAAAAGCTGTTATGATTTTGAGAACCAGTTCTCAGCCACGCGTTAAGGTAGAGGCAATGTCACGAGGCACAGTATTGCACATAGTTGTTCCAAATTCTTTGACAGCTCATTCACTATAGCCTAATATGAAATTAACCTTTTGCCTTTTGGTAAACATCTAAAGCTTTTGTTGCATCTCTTTTTCGAAATGATTAGAAATTTTGAATTGAAAGAAGACAGCATTCTAGGATTAAGAATAAGAGGTTGCAGAGATAACCTGCAAAGTTTGCGATCAATTAAATTCAATTAAATTAATTAGACAGCTGAGTACGCCACGAGGCTTGCGAGGATGATACCATGAGACTTTTTCTGTCATACTTCGAATAAGAGCGTAGCTGCGAGAACTTTGCTATCCAGCAGTGGCGGAAATCCGCCATGTTGGACCGCATCGTCATCGATCGCGGACTGCAGAGCAAGAGCCACGCGCCCGTGCTATCTGCCGTCTCTCTCGCACTGCCTCCCCCCACTCAAATATCAAATCCACTGTGCGTTTTCCATTATAAATCGATTCATTTTATTAATCATGTACGACAACGAAAGCTTGTGAATTTAAAATAAATCTCCTGCCAAGAATAAGAACCAGCCGCGCTGTCGGCCTTCCCTCGGTATCGACCCGCGGGCCGCGCGCCTCGAAGACGACGTCCCCGTCGCGCTCGTTATGTAACTCGAGGGCGTCAAGTGCCGAAACCGAATCGGCGCGCCGTTACATAAAAGCGCGCTCGAGCTGCTAGATACGACGTCGGGGAGAATCGCTCGGTCGCCTGCCTGTCGCGTGGGGCCGCGCGCGCACGCCAGCGTTATGTAACGGTCGGCCCCGAGAGCCTGGCCCCCGGTGACAGTGCACCCGGGCAGCCGCGTCGCGCTCCCGTTTCCCGTCTCGAGGGGCCCAGCCCCGTACTTTCTCCGCGTCATCTGGTTCGCGCAATCTTCTTTCCCTCGCAGCCGTCTCTTTCGTAGCCACGGTTCGCGAACCCGCAGCGTGGCAAAGTGGTGCCCACGAGGCGTCCCCGCGCGCACTAGCGAGGCCGAGGGCAACGCCATGTTCGAGCCTCGAGTGCGAAATGATCGAACGCGGCGTTCGGATTCTCCTTCGGCTAAAAATGATCGGATGCGAGATAAGAACACGAGAGAATTTTGGCAGACTCACCCTTGTAGCGCTGGTCCTCGGCGATCTGCTTGGAGATATGCTGGACCTGGAGCAGCAGCTTGACACGCTCAATTGGCGCTACGGCGGTTTTGGAGATCGCGGCGGCAACACCACCAGCGATGAAGTCCTTGGCGAACGCCACGGGATCCGCGAGACCAGACATTTTGTGAGTGTGTTGGGTGGTGTGAGAAGAGTAAACGGGTTAAAAACGAGAGGAAGAGAGGAGAGTCTTGACTCCTGTATCGGGCGCGCGCCGGACGACGAGTGAGCGAGCCAGTGTTCCTCTCGGCTGGCGGAGCCTCCGCTAAGAATAGACGCGCAGGTCACGTGGCCGGCTTCTGCGCAGCCCCGGTCACGCCTGCAAGGCGCGCGGGCGCGCCGCTCGATGGGGGTCTTCCCGAGGACGAGGGGCCGCGGTGCCGCGGACTCGGGTCGCGCGCCAGGGGTCCTGCGGCTCCTCGCCAGGCTCCTCGTCCCGGGGACGACCCTCGTCGCGGCGGGAGGCGGCCCGCGGCAGCTGCGCGCTTCGAATTCGCGCGGCTACCTGCCGAACTTCCGGCGCGGCCTGGCCAATCGCGAAGGGTCGCGATGCTCGCGAATGCCAGGGTCGCGGACTCGCGGCCCGCGGGAAGCGCTCGTGCAAGGTCTCCTTCTCGCTTTTTTTAGCGAACCGACGTCGCCACTTTTTTTTGTGTCGACACACTGCCGCGAGGCTCGGTGCGCTCTATATTTCGAACGATTTCACACTGTTCCTTCGAATTTCCCGCCGCCCCAGGCACCGCCGGCGTCAAGTTCTCAAGAGTCAATATTAACTGTCAACGTCAAGTGTCAAATTTGGAAATTCGGCAACGGCGCTACCAGCCAACCAGCGGTTAAAAATTTTCTGCCTTCTATGTAGTTGATGCAAAAGCAACTCTGACAAAGAAATAAAAAAGGGCTAAAGGGCTAAAATTTGATATGTATGGACGTAACTGGCAATGAGTGCGCGTCATGGCTTAAAATTTGTAATACTTTAGAATATTGGGATTATTTCGAATATGCGGCACTGCAGGTGGCACATGCGGAGCGCAGCTCGCAGCGTTGCCGGCTCGGAGAGGACCGATGGCGGGGCGCTCAAAACGTAGCCGGCTCAGGGCCGACGCTGCCGACGGTCGCCTCGTGACCGAGATGCGTCTCTCCTCGTCCGAGCTGCGCGCGAGTGCATCCCGCGATCGTGAGGAGGGCAGGAGGTGGGTGCGCGCGGCGCCTGCACTGGCTGTGCACCGATCGATGATTGGGAGTCGCGGGCGAGATCGTCGCAGCCTATTGCGTCACGCGGACTTTACACCGAGGAGCGCCGAGTATGATTTATTTAGGCGACGGCTTTCTGCTGCATCGGCGTGCAATCAATTATCGCCAAGTATGTTATTTCCTTTTTTGATCGTTTAGCAAGCTGCTACTTAGGTTGCTTTCTCCTTTGTTTTCGAAATTTTTACATCAAGTATTCTCAACTGCGCCTACGATCGATAGATGAGTTTATGTAACTTTGATGCTCCAACGATGGTTCCTTGGATGAAACGTTTTTTAAAATTTTAAAACAGCAGATTTTTAAAACAATTTTCCAACTTTAAAATTGGTAATTTCGTAAAAGAAGATCTTTATTTTATCCGTGTATATGAACAAAATATTATGAGATTACCCAAAAATGTCTTTTATTCTTTTGCAGAAATGCATTATTTTCTATTGTTTCTGTAAAAAAATATTTTATATTGTAAATAATTATATTATTATGTAGCCTCAGCAAAAACAGGTGTAGAATGAGGTAAAGGTTTGTTTTATTAAAACGTGAAAGATAATTTCAAATAATTAATTTGAATTGTTAAAAAATCGAATAATATTGTGTAGAAAATTGGAGGAACAAAGTCCAATCGTGATTCTCGTCGTAATTGGCTCAAGCCTTTAACACGTACCGAAAAAGAAAGAAGAATGAAAAAAAGAAAATAGAGAAGCAGAATATTCCAGCGTTTAGACGCCGTCGACGCCCCGACGCGTCCCCGCGGAGGTCGAGAAAGTTGAGTACTTAGTTCCTCGTTGGTCGGGACTTGGAGACATAAAGAGAGGGCGAGGGAGAAGCGGGTCAGCGGGGCGAGCCCGAGGATTGCGCAACCGGGCCTGGCGTCGTTCCCGCCGCGGATGCCCGCCAAAGTTCAATGGAGCAACGGGCGGTATTTATACCTCGCGCGCTTCGCCACTCGCACCGGACCTTGCGCCGACGATGCCAAAGCAGCCAAAAGCAACCAAAAGCAGCCAAAAGCAGACAAAAGCAGCCATAAGTCGCGCGGCTGAGGATTGCGGAAGGGCGGTGCACTCAGTCAGCCGCCCTATGTCCACGATTTCTCTTCCTACTTCTCTTCCTATTTCCCTAACCATCGGTGGATCGATCGACGATCGTCTTATTCGCACTTGTAACTGTCAAAAAATTTACCGAACAATTGCATTAAGGAATGCAACATTTAAAATAACTATTTCAAATGAACTTCATCTTTGATTACATCAATTTTTATTAACTTGTGCGTGTACATGAATTGATCAATTGATTCGTCCATATTATTCAGCAAGTCGCAAGTGTCGGGAAGTTAACGTGAGTTGGTATGTTGCACGAAAATAAGGTGTGAAAAGTAATGCAAGTGCAAACGTAAGATTTGCCTAAATGAAAGTCTCTTCGTGGTGAAGTTGAAGGATAAAAACAGAATAACCGGTATTTGATCCTACGTCTCGTATACTGACATACATATTTGAATATTTAATTGCTCAAGTTTTTGAGGAATTTTCAATGAAATCGCACTACATTAGGCACCGAAATGACAGAGCTGATGGCGAGCATAGCGGAGCAGCTGATGGAGATTTGCTCGGCAGAGTGTAACGCGTCATCCGCGAGGCAGAAATGCAGAATCGCGAAGCAGAGTCGTTTTCCTCGCGCAGCAGCCAGTAGCAGCATCATCGTGTTTTTGACCTGGTTTCCCCGCTGGCTGCTGGCACTCGACCTCGGACTTGCCAGAGCTTTTTAGCGGCCTTTTCTGTACGCCTAATTGATCGATCGACGTACCCCGCTGTATCAACAAAATTTTCTAGGTTCACTCGCCCGATGTCTGCATGCATTATGAATGCTTATTATGCTTTAATACATTAGGCATCTACACAGAAGCTCAGTGCTTCACCATTGACTCAGCCCTGAGCCGATTGTTCACACTCATTGCGCGGACGCTCCTTACGTAATATTAATTCTGCGCATAAGTGTTAATTCGAATAGCAACTTTACCTTATTGAATAGATGTGATAAAGCAGCAAATTAATGATAATAGAAAAATTGTAGAATAATAATGATACAACAAAAATTTCGTTATATTCTGATAGAATATTGAAAAAGAATTTGTACGAATTTTTATTTTTCATTTTAATGGTCACGGCCCATAAAATACTCATGGACATTAATTATTATAGGAAAAAGCGGGGCAGAGTGTTTTTTTTGTTATCAAGTTTCTTTTAAAATAATGCCTTTTGAAAGAATATCAGCTGATGTATTACACTATGTATATAATTTTTGCGTATGTAATAAGGATATTCCTTCAAAAGGCTTTATTTTGGATGAAACTTGTAACGTATAAGCATTTTTCAGTAAAATGAAACATATTTAAAGATTACATTGCTCCTTGGCTCTGTATACACACTCTCCTTATTTAAATATCATCTCTGTATAGTGGGCACATGAATAAATGTTTAAATTATTAATTACACCAATTTAAAATTTTATTGTTAAAATTTATATTGCGCGAATCATGTTCATTAATTTTAATATATGATATATGATATATATGTAAGTAATTGAAGAATTGGCGTTACTTGTCAATTATTTTAATGCGCAGATATACTGCATCTCACATATCCAAGCACATATCTTACTAGCAATGACTTCCTTATCATCAAAAAGATAAGAAAGGTGCACCTATCGAGCACTAATTTGTTTCAATGTCTCTGAAAAGCAGAAACTATTCCACATTGGATGTGCACAAATCAAATAAAATAATTTATTAATTTTGACCGAAGAATTTTCACACAACTCATTGCAATCCAGTCTGAGATTCTATGAACCGCGAAATTGTTTGAATTTGTTTAACGGAATTATGAGTTATGCATTATCAATGTTCTATTGTGCGAAATAATTTTTTTCCGCAGGGGCCGTAGACACTTTCGTACGAGTCCAAAATTTCTTAAACTATTTAAATCATTGGTGAACACTTAAAAATATACCGCTCTGTGAGCTACTGGCACTGACGCCGATGTTTCAGTTTTGTAACGTCAAGTGGAATCCTTCTAATTTTTTTCGTTCTTCATCCTCCTCAGGCCCCTTGGTTAATTTTAAAGGTAAATCTGTTCATGTTTCACAATGAGGTTAATGCAAAATTGCAATACAATAATAAGAATGACTAACATTTTCAAAATTACGTCTTTATTGACGAATAATACCAATCTGTACCAACAAATTTTAACTTATTGTACTCCTCCCCAAATAAAAATATAACAAAAGCATAAATTGAGACTTGTTAAAAATGGTGGAAAATATTTTGGCAGCATACATAAGTAATAAGTAAATAATAAAATAAAGAAAGGAATTTGTTTTTTTTAAAAATTAATAACACTTTAAAATATTGAATTCGAATGATGGGTACTAAAAAAAAAAAGAAAATCACGAGCACCGTTGTCCGTTTATCGAAACCTGTCGAGACACTCCATAGCTGCAATTTATCCGAGCGACGAAGCGATAGCCCAGTCTAATGGGTTGAGAAATATTAAGTGTCCCAACAGTGGCCTATAAAAATTTTGATTTATTTATCGAAATGAGAAAAAAAGTTAAATAGAATAAAATTAAGTTACTTTAATAGTACATAAATATAAGTTATGGTAATTATTAAACACTAAATAAACAAAATTTTCTTTAAAAAATTTTCCATAGTTTATTTATTAATTAATTGTTATTATACATAATAACGAAGTTGAAACAAGCGTAAATGCACATTGATTTTAAATAAAAGACTATTTATCGTAAATTTTTATCAACACCCTGAAAAATTTAAAAGAAATCGCGCGTGTTGCGAGTCGATACGGAACTCGATCGGTTTCCATTATCAGAGCATGCAGGGCGGTATGCAAGAAATGTGCATTGTGTAAGGAAACGCGTCGCGGCCCGGCACTGGTCGATGTGCCTTAAAAAGACACGATCTAAGCTTTTTTTACTATACTTTGTGCGAACTTACTCCACAAATTGACGAATTCCCATTTTTACCAAATCAATTGATATAATTCTGTGGCCTACAAGAAGATACGCACAAGTCACGTCATCTCTTTCGCCGAATAAGTCGATATTATAAGGCGTAAACTTAATATTTCCGATGATATCGATCAGCATTTTTTAAAACCAAAAAAGCTATTGTAGCTTATTTTATTTTATTTATATTTTCAAATCTAATGAACTAGTTAAAATAAAAATATATAATTAAGCTATTTAAAATATTTAAAATAGTAATACTAATAGTAAGTTACGTCAAGATACTATATACTGTGCACTAAAAATTAACTATTAAGAATTTGAAACAAACGATAACTCGTCATTTTTTAAAAAAATGCTTATAGTTTTTCCGTAAAACGCTGTTAAAGGACTAAGGATGCACAAAAATGCCAAATTGAAAACTTAAAGCTTTTCGCGGTAAACTTAAGCAAGCAAAAAGGAATTCTTTCATGAAATGTAATATAAAGTTTAAGAAAAGATAAGATTTTTACAATATTTTGTATATAAATATAAAATGTTGTTTGTTTAAAAGGTAAGATATACAATTTTACTATTTATATCGTTAGAGAGCAACTCAAAATACGCATACGCATAAAGGCATTAAAAGTCTATGTATAACTATACCTATTCGATGATATTTACTTTAATTTTTATTCATAGTATAAATTCTATATATATTTTCCTTTTATTTAAGCTCTTTGAGCTTCGCTTTCAATATCAATTTTAAATGCAAAGCGCGCGGGAACGATCACGCATGCGCATAATATCGTGCCGGCTTTAGCAGTGGCCCCGTCAACTCGACAAGTTGCAAGGTGCTTCAATGCCAGGGACAACTAGCGCTCTACAAGATAATAGCGGCCGAAGAAAAACTCTTATCACTTTTAAGGATTCATTTTTTGTTCCTCCTTTTCTCTCTCTTCTATTGCGAGCTTAGGATTTCATTTGGGTCAAGTTTATTCGGACGATTTTTGTTAAGTATGCACTACTTTTTTTGGCACGCCCGAAATTTTTTCGGTGAATCGAACCGTTAAAATCAAATTGAGCGATTGTGTTCTGCCGCTGCCGCCGCTATATACAGAGACGGATTTGATAACTGTTCAATTAGAAAGTAGAACAAATGGTGCGATGGGCTACAAAAGAAACTGACATTTTAGCACTATTGTTTGAGAGACTTGTGGAAATATAAAATTATTGCAAAACTTTTCTCTGCTCATCTAACTATAATTAATTATTATTCAGCACAAAAAATTGATATAATTTCGTACAGCACAGGATTGGAAATCGTGAACATGTTGACAATGCATTGTTATATAAAAAATCTCAATCTACAGATTATTTTCTCGAAAAAGAAGGGCTTCAAGAAAAATGTGATTTGAATGAAAATTTAGTGCGAGTAAGAGGCGTAAGCATTGGTCAATTCCATAAAATTGACACAATGGGTAAACTCTAAATGATACTTGATAGTGTATAACGTCGAGGCGTTGAGTAGGATAGCGGCTTTAAAACGCACTAAAGAACAGTGTGGCGCCATCGCGCGCCTCTCGACTCACACAGCACAGTGTCAGTTGTCACTGTGTCTAACTGTCTACCTCTTAGAAGTTAGACTCTGAGTAATCTGTCCGATCCGAGTGACTGACATTGAGTTATCTGTTGCACTGAGTGACCGCTCGGCCGCTGATTCACGCAATATAACTCCACGGCGGCACGGCCCCGTGCAAATTGCAAAATACAAGTACCCTGCGCCGATGAGGCAGCCGCACTGGCGCACTCGTCCACAATGTTTCCTGCAGTACCGTTGCAGTACAGGCCCAAGCTCGCCAACACTCGAATCGCACAGTTTCGTTTCGACTGTTTCGAGTAGTATTTCATTCATTGCAACCTTTTCGCTAATGCTTCCCCTGCGGCGCAACCAGGCGCAACTCCTCGAGTCCTGAGTGTCACGACCCGACTCATCTTTCAAATCTAAATGCGATTGTAGTTGTTGACCCGCGGTGTGGCCGGTCGCGGCACTGCAGAGTCGGCCTGAGGTCTGCGAGTGAGACCTGCGGCTCAGCGGCTGCAGCCCAGGACTCGGGAGAGAGGGGAAAAAACGCGAGCGGCCCGTTGCAGGAGCAACAATACGCAATGGAAGCCGGAGATTTCGCGGTCGCCACCTCGAGAAGGGGCCAGTGAAGCGAGTCCATGCGTCACGGACGGTAATCCATCAGTCGAGCCGTTCGCTTGTCGACATTGTCGACGCGTGAAATCGGGCCCCGGGAGCCCGGGACTATTATAGACTGCTAATAGCTACTCTAACCTTCAACGCCGAGCGAGCAAATTGTGTCGCTGATCATTTCCCGTAATCCCGTTTCGTTTTGGTGCTCGATTCCCGAATCCCGGTACTCCCGGCGCGAGTTGCCCTGAGGAATCGCAGGGGAAACCTAAAAGAGGCTGTCGCGAGTTACGGCTCACCAGTCGCTGAGTCGCACCGGGTCTGTCAAACCTCCGCGGTGACGTGTGTCGGTGTGTGCAATAAGAGCACAGTACCCCGGAGGTTATGGGCGCGAGAGGCCGACGGGGCTGTTTCCTCAGTCGTACGATCTGACGACGGGAGCGCAGGTATATTTTGTTTTGTCGCCGTTTTGCGCGCTCAAATAAAATAACGCTGACTCGGCCCACTTAGTTTATCGTGCGATTGCACGGCCAGGCCTTTTTTACTTTTTTGTCGACGGTCTTTGCGGTTAGCGTTAGCGTCGTTAGCCCTTCTTCTTGGTGTAGTCACTCTCTTTGTTAATTAACAAAGGCGAATGCTTCCAGAAGATAAGTATTACTGGAGCTTTCAGTAACTTTGCATTTGCTGGAAAAGTAGAGGATTCTTGACACACGAGTCCGACGAACCCGATTCTTTTAGCTTTTAGATAAATTAGTGTTTACGTTTTTTGTACACTGACTTTTCTTACAAATTTGTTCTTCCTTTCATCTGAAAAAGTGAAACAGTCAAGTAGATTGTCCTTTGCTTTATGACACTGTAAGTCTGTAAATATCAAATACAAGGACTTATTTATAATCACTTTTTTTAGTTTTTTTAGTAACCTTCGAAAGTAATTATAGATATTGATATTGAAACAAGAGCCACACTTTCTAGATAAAACAGTACTGTCATTTAATTTATCACATTTGAACAAACTATACATTGTATAAAAGAATATCTTTTTGATGGTACTTTGGATATGTCACAAGGGAAAAATAATGTTAATTTCAAAGAATTTAGAGAATTTATAATTACATTATTAAAAATTTAAAGATTGTTTTTATCACTTTAAATAAATATTGACTCAACTGATACAGTACAGAATATATGAGTTATATCAAGTATAACGGAAGTAAAATATATAGTGATTTAATCAATTTTAAGAATTTATAATTACATGGAATAAATTAGAATTTGTTAAAAAAAAAAACAAAATAAGAATGAATCATTCCACTTAGCACACATATTAGGTGATTGATTAAATTCAGTGGACAATTGAATTATTTTAGCAAGTATATAACTTTAAAAAAGAAAATCATCTATATGGGTACAATAGTTGTGCTAATAGTGACTGCACAAAGATTAAAGTTTTAAATCCTAAGAAAATGTTGTATTCTAATTTTTATGTGCTTTAACCAATTTGTTTTCTGATACAAATAATCTTTTACAGAAATGGCTTGACAACGAAGCTGAGATATGTTGCCTGAAACAGAGGCAAACATTGAAAACATGACTGAAGGTTTGTAATTTTCTTTTAAATCCAATTTAATTTGAAATAATCTGCTGTAAATTAGTAAATTGTCATTTTTTTATTTTAATACTAACAAGTTCACGGTGGCATGGATCATAATATGACCATAATTTTTTTCTCTTATGGCAGTATGATATAAATGTGTTTCATGAAAAAATGCGTATTTTGTTCAAGACAAAAATTGAACAAAAAAAAAATCAAATTTTTTGTTTTCACCGCCGTAAACCTGTTAAATGAGTAAAATTTGAATGAAATGTTATTTAATACTTATTTTTTTATTAGGTGGTGAAAACCAACCTAGTGGCGAGAGTGGAGTGCAAACTGGTGAGTCATTTTGATCTATATCTGTTCTTGATTAAAAATTATATTTACAGTTGCTTGCTACAATTTTTCCCAATATATAGACATAATTTAATTTTAGATTATATATTCAATTACATATTTAATCATTTTTTGTTTATAAGAAATTTTTTAATAAAGTTTATATATTTTTAATGAAATTTGCTTGAAAAGTACTAATCACTTGTAATAAATCACGGATGATAAGATAAATTTAAAAATATTATGAAAACATTGAGGAATGCAAATGGTAAACTAAATATATTTTATTTTTATTACATTAACAACTTTATATTTTATATGAAAATCAAATTTCATCAACCATTTTTTAGCATTAAGTCTTTATCCCTTTGACTATACATAAGCTTTAGCATACGGTCAAAGTCAGGTATCTAACTTAATGTAATTGAGTTAAGGTCCACTGAGGGCATCTGTTACGTTACAAAATGGGGCTTCATTTCTTAGTTAGTTCCATTGCTCAGAATTAGCAAGCAACTCTTTACTCCAAGCTGTAGCAATTTACCTTATGTAGTCTGGTTAATTAATTCACTAATTTACTGTACGTAATAATATCTTATTTTATTTTGCTTGCATCTGCTTTCATAAAGTTTTACATTTTTTTTCAGAAGCCACTGAGTCGCGAGTGGTTCAAGGTGAAGGTCTTCATGAAGGAACAACGGAAACAACAAGTTTCTTAGGACCATCATGTCAAGAAACACTATTGACTCATGGAATAGGGCAAGGGGAAGGAAGTGATGCTGCAAGCGTCCACACTGCTAGCACCTCTGTATCAGGTAATGGTTAGTTGTCTTTAATTTTTTATTTGTAAACTTTGTAAATAATTTTTCATATTTTTTAAACTTATTTGCTTAATTAAAATGTGCATCACCTAACATTGAAGAGTTTTAATATATTTCTAAATTAAACAAAGTATAAGTGCAAGTGTGAGTTTTATCATATCATAAAAAATTTAAAAATAAAAATTGGAAAACATGACATGTTATTCTTATTAGTTATAATACACCAATAAAGCTGAACATAATTTCACTATTGTTTAATGCATTTGACAGTTGCATTAAATTGTCAGAATTGTTTAACTAATTTTTTCTCAAAAATTGAAATGATTATATTTAATTATTCTACAATTTTTTTTAAATCTTAATTTTATTTATAAAATTTTAAGATAAATTAATTTTTGCAGAGTCCAATTCTAGTAGAGTGAGCATTGTAACTGTTGTGCTACCTTGGGGAGCTCAAAAGGAAACAATGAAGCCTCAACAAATAGGAGACATGGATTTAAGGCCTGGAGAGTTTATTATGCGATCTCTCTTTACTGATTTCACAACTCAAGCTGAAAAGAAAATGGAAGCTGTCATGACCGAATCTGTAAGAAGTTTTTTCTTGTACTCATTATCGCATTACTTGTTGGTTTTAGTTTTAATTATATGTAATTTTTCAAATAGGAAAAGCCTCTTTCTAAGGTTTTACAAAGAGGTGAAGACCCTCAATTTGATCAGCTCCTATCAGCTTTTGGGTCAGTTGCTGAACATTGCCTACCTTCTATCTTAAGAGCTCTTTTCAATTGGTATGAAAGACAATTGGTAGATCATGGTACAGATCAAAAGAAACTTGCTGCTGCAAAAGAAGATCAAAAAGGGAAAAGGTATCTAAAATTTTAAATTGAAATATAATCCTTTCTTTAATATTTTAACATATAATGTTAATTTAAATTTTAGCATAATGTACACAATAGTATCAGGAAGTGTTGAAACAGTAGAAAAAAGTGAAGCAGATTTACTTCAAGAAAGAAGAGACTTGGCAGTGGAATTTATATTTTGTTTAATGTTAATTGAAATTTTGAGACAATTACCATTCCATCCAGGACATGAAGATTTAGTTACATATATTGAAAATATTGCTTTCAAACATTTCAAATATAGAGAAGGGTAATTATTTAAATGACTGAAGTTTGTAAAACTATGATTAACTTTTATGTAATTTTTAGCATACAAAATGAACCAAATGCAGGAAATATTCATATAATAGCAGATTTATACGCTGAAGTAATAGGTGTACTGGCACAATCTCGTTTCATGTCTGTAAGAAAACGTTTTATGGTTGAATTAAAAGAACTGAGAGCAAAAGAACCAGGGCCGCATACTACCCAAAGCATAATTTCTTTATTAATGGGCATGAAGTTTTTTAGAGTCAAGGTGAAAATTTCTAAGATTTTACTTAAATTAGAAAATTATTTAACATTCTTGTACAACATTTATGCTATAATTTTCACTTTAGATGGTACCAATTGAAGAATTTGAAGCATCGTTTCAATTTATGCAAGAATGTGCCCAATATTTTTTAGAAGTAAAGGACAAAGACGTAAAGCACGCACTCGCTGGTTTATTCGTCGAAATTCTGGTTCCTGTAGCTGCAGTATGTATACAATTATTTGTATTATTTTATCAATTGCTTTTTTCTCTAACCAATTTTTTTCTCAGGCTGTGAAAAATGAAGTTAACGTTCCTTGTTTGAAAAATTTTGTGGAGATGCTGTATTCTACAACTCTGGACATGTGTACAAAAAACAAACACAGACTCGCGCTCTTTCCTCTAGTTACCTGCCTCTTGTGTGTTAGCCAAAAAACGTTTTTCCTTCAAAATTGGCATTACTTTTTGGCAATGTGTCTGTCGCACCTGAAAAATCGTGATCCGAAAATGTGTCGCGTAGCTCTAGGTATATCGCAAGACTAATAGTAAATTAAATCGTTTAAATCTTTAATTTCTTTTCTACATTCTACTATTCATTGCAGAGGCTCTCTATCGACTTCTATGGGTGTACATGATTCGCATAAAATGTGAAAGCAACTCAGCGACTCAGAGTCGGCTACAAAGTATCGTAAATTCACTGTTCCCGAAAGGTTCGAAGGCTGTAGTACCTCGGGACACCCCGCTCAACATTTTTGTCAAAATTATCCAATTCATAGCTCAGGAACGTCTAGACTTTGCCATGCGCGAGATTGTGTTCGATCTATTATCGGTAGGCAGGCCCGTGAAAATCATCCTCACACCCGAAAGGATGAGCATAGGTCTTCGTGCCTTTCTCGTAGTCGCAGATAGCCTGCAGCAAAAGGAAGGCGAACCACCAATGCCTAGAACTATGGGCGTCTTGCCCAGTGGTAACACCATGCGAGTAAAGAAGACTTATTTGAACAAGGTCTGATAATTTTCTTATTTAAGTATTAATTTAATAAATATTAATTTAAGTAAATTTAAATATAATAATTAAAATATTCCAATGGGAATTCTTCCACTCTTACTAAATAGCACATATATTTGATATATTAATTCCATTTAATAGATGTTGACGGAGGACACAGCAAAGAGTATAGGCATGTCCTCATACTTTCCGCACGTACGCCGCGTCTTCGTGGATATCCTGCGCGCATTGGACGTGCACTATGGCCGCCCGCTGATGATGACAAGCACGCAGAACGTTAATAAGGAGCCGGACGAAATGATCACTGGTGAACGAAAGCCGCGCATAGATCTGTTCCGTACGTGCGTAGCGGCGGTGCCACGACTGATACCCGATGGCATGACTGGCGCCGAGCTCGTCGACATGCTCGCTCGTCTCACCGTTCACATGGACGAGGAGCTGCGAGGCTTAGCTTATCAAAGTCTGCAGACTCTTGTGCTAGACTTTCCCGACTGGCGACAAGATGTCGTTCTTGGTTTCACCCAGTTTCTCGCTCGTGATGTGCAGGTAATTAATTTGTTTTAGTATTATGAAAAATTTGCTTATCTTCAAAAACGCCAATTTGTTTATTTAGCAAAGTTTAAATTAGTGGAAGATAAATAGTATAATTCATGAATTGAAAAATAACTTCAAATTTTACTTTTCATTAAATGCTTGCATTTTAGTAAAATCGTCAAAGTACATAATTAATAATTTAGATGCTTAACAAGTAAAATAAAACAAAAACTTGCAGGACACGTTCCCTCAGCTGTTGGACAACGGACTGCGGATGCTATTGCAGTTGCTGACCTGTTGGCGTAACGCCCTGGCAAATCCCAGCGTCAAGGCGAAGGAGCAGACAACCGACGGCTCGCGACTAAACACGCGCACCGATGCCTCGACGAAGAAAACCGACGCCGGGCAGAAAGTCGAGCCGATCTCGAGTGTGTTTCACATGGTCGAAGGTTTCGCTCTCGTTATGCTCTGCAATTGTCGACTTTATCCACGCCGCCTCGCTGTCCACATACTGAGGGAGATAAAGCTCCTCCTCAAGACCTTCGGTACGTTAGTTTACCGTTAAAGCTGGAGAAAAAAGTTATAAGTTATCTATAATAATCAATATTCGGATTGTAGCTAGTCTAGAAGATGATCAGCCTGTGATTGATGTGATTGATGTATGTTGCCCAGCAGTGTTAGAAAAGTATTATTACATGCTTCCACCTGCAGAGAAAGCAGCTGCTGCTTCGACGTCCAATGTCGATTTACAGTGGATTGCGGATAGAAGTAGTTGTGTCTGGACAGCTGGTAAATTAACGATGTAAATTTATTTTTAATAACGAAAAGGACGAACAAATTCAAAATTGACAACATTTGTTTAAAGGATTCCATGATGAAAACAGCACAAAAAGTTCCTCATTATTGAATTTAAACGGAGCCGATCCCTGGAGCAGTTGTTTATTTGCATTTTTAGAAAAGGATAGAGTTTTGACACTGTGTCCAAATGCTGTCGCTCATTCATGGCCAATCGTTTTTAATCGAATTAATTCTTTGTTTACCGTCGTCGATCCAACGTGAGTTAACGTTATGAAAAATTTCTTAAATATAATAATGTACATCTTATAAATTAAAAATAAAAAAAATACTTTTTTTAATACAGA
Source organism: Eurytoma adleriae (assembly GCA_900480045.1). Lineage (NCBI taxonomy): Eukaryota > Metazoa > Arthropoda > Insecta > Hymenoptera > Eurytomidae > Eurytoma > Eurytoma adleriae. Next base: position 41,895 of record UXGC01000600.1, on the reverse strand, counting down.
CCAGTAAATGACAACAGAGCATCTCTTTTACGAAGTTCGACGGCTATACGCAAACCAGTGAATGAAAGAGACGTTTACATGCATGTATGGAAAAACTATTTAACTTTCGGATATCGTGTTGTGCCACCAATTCCAAGTCCGATAATTCGCTGTGCGAGTCCAGATCTTAGCCTGAGGTAAGAATATTTTTATATCATTTACTCAAGTAGTATAGATAATCGTAAAAATTACTTTGATAGTTTTTAATTTAATTTTTTAAAGATTTTGATAGATGTTATACTAAGGTGCAGGATTCTTTTAGAATTTTGGCGACATTGCTATATGTATTTATTGAGAATTCGATGTCAGTTACCTTGAGTTAAAATTTAAAAAATAATTATTACTTACTATTAACTAATTTGGATCTTATTTGCTTATTACATTTGATTATTATTCCTGCATTACTAACGACGTTGAAAACCTATTTTTTAAAATTGTTTGTTTGCACTGTACAATTTGCTGAAGTATATTTTTTATATTGAAATTGCCATTTAATTAATAAATAATTTAGAGAATGGACCATCTTTTGAATAATGTGCAGTATATTGTCTACTTAATGCAGGGTTGAGAAATTTATAACGGATGCTTACAGCTTTTAAAACAATATTGAAAACCCCAATAATTCTATAGAAGGCATCTAACTTATAAATTTCATTGACTAGAAGAGAGAATTTCATAAATAAATTTTCTTAAATTAAACTTATTTTCTTTTGAATGAATAAAAAAATTAATTAAAAGGAATTAATAAAAAAATTTCCATAAATAAAATTAATTATGAAATTCTGATTATTCAGTTCATGCCTGCTGAAGACTATAAGTTTTTGCTGCTTATGCGCCTGCAACTATTTCTATTAACACCGCATGTAAATCGTGTCTTATTTATTACGTCACTGCAGCAGTGCATTGTTAAAATCCCTTCATTTTTCAAAAAAAATAAATATATATATATTATTAAATTTTAAGCAACTAAAAAAATCCCACTACTATCGCCGAAAAGTGATGGGCTTTAACAAACACTAATCCGTACTCCTCTGTATAAAACAACGATCATCCAGTGAATAGCATAAAAAGAAGCTCCACCCTGTTCCAAGTCGACAAAAAAAGCGAACCCGTCGAAAGACAAAGCGATAACGCATAGCTGTACTTTGTAGAAAAGAATTAAAGAAAAAAGAATCGCATTATTTTTCGGCGGTGCCACTGTATCTGCAATGTATAACTCTATAAATATAGCGGTCAGCAAACGGTGGAGTTTGGTGTGTTGTGCATGAGTAAGGAGTTGAGTCAGAGCCTGGAGAACCTCGGCGGGGCCCAGACCCTGCCGGGCCGCTTCTCCGTACCGTCCATATCCGGCATCTACACCAGACACAAGCGGACCAGGTGAGCCCACTAATAATTTGAGACAAACGATGAAAGCTGCTTTTTTATAGCCGCGGGGGGAAGAGGCTAGCAGACGCGCGCACACACGACACAACGAATACATGACACACGCAGCCGCCGTCGTAGTTCTAAGCGCACCGGTTGTACGATTCAGTGAGAAATACGTGCTATATACCAGTACGACTGAATACAAGACTGTTATTCCTCTTTTTCTGTACCTTCTTTCTTTTTATTGCTTGCTGTTGTGTACTTCTGGAGAAAAGCATAGTTTGCTCGCTTATTATACACCATTTTTATGCAACATACAAAACAAATAAAAATTTTTCATTATTCTTTTTCTTTTATGCGACGTTTTCATGTTTTTAAAGATTTAAGAAAACGCTTTATTTTCGTTCAAATGTATATATATATTGTTGGAAAGGAAAATTTGATATTTTCTGATGGATGAATAACCGTAAAAGGTCTTTTCTCTTGGATTATTTGATGTACGTGGTCGTTACTACGACAGTAGTTTTATGTTCTTTATACAATTATTGAATATTATTAAACGAAACTAAAACCTTTACTATATGTTGTACACTTTATTGCTCGTTCGTGAGTAATGCACTAATACTTCGTGTTATGTTCAATATAGCAGAAAAGTATGAAAAGAAATAAAAAAAGTAGTCGAATAAGATTATATTAAACTGAAGCAAGAATAAAACAGTAGGTATGCAGAATGTTTGTACACACGCGCGCTAATGCAACTAGAATTTTAAAATTTGTTAAGATTTATATTTTATAAAAAATGCGTTAAACGCGATTACACAACGCAAAAATATAAAGGTTTTTATTTCTGTAGTTAAAAAATGTGCATGAAAAGTTCCTTAGCTCGACTTAGCAAAATTACCGGCTGGTTATGCTTCCCGTAAACCTTAGCACGTGGTTTACTCGCCAGGGTTGCATTCGCTTACTTAACGGCTCATTCCTGATCACCTAATCACTCGCATTGTGAAGTACCATTTCGTCCATCTCACTCAAGCGTCATCATCACTGGGCACAAGAAGGCCAATTAAGCCAGAGTATTTTGGTCGTTCTTCAACCTTTTCGACCTGTGTAGTCCGCAGCTCGACGATAGAGCGTTAAACGATTACGGGTTTCGAATGGTTATTGTACCGATTGAGCAACATGTACTTATTGTTTTTATAATTTATTTAAAAAAGGAAAATATACATTGATATTTGTTTAGGAGGCCTGGAATGATTTACTGCTTTCGTCGTACTCTCGTATTATTCTTCTCGATTTAACTTCGCAATACGATCTTCTGAAGTTTACTTTTCTTCTCATTACATTTTATTTGTTTTATGATGCCGATTGGAATGCAGCTTTAGTTAAGGGAATATTCAAAATAATAAATATGGGAATTGCGTAAAAAGGAAAAATTCAGTAATAAGAAAAAATTAATCAATTGCAATTGTTTAAAAAATTGAAATTTTTTTAATAATACAGAAACAGATTAACGTCACTCACCGCCAGGTAGAAGCGGCAATGATGATCCACTCTATTGGCGAAGGCGAAAGCCTTTAGTTTTTAATGACTTTTATTTTATAAAAAAAGGTTAAAAATTTAATGCATGAAATCATTAAATTATGACAATGCGACGAAAGCACTCCATCGTTCCAATAATTGATATTCACGTAAATGATAATTTAATTTTTTATAGGTAGGTTGATAATAAAAAATCAATTATGTAAACCATTATTTATGATAAATGTAAAAATGTAAAAAGAAACAATACTATTGAGCCTAGCAGCCCGGAACCGCAACTTGACGATCTAGGCCGTTTCGGAAACATTGTAGTAAAATATCGTACGCACTAAGGGAGGGAATAAAGAATACCTTAGACAATATTCTTTATTTTCCCTCCCTAAGTTCGTAATATTCTATTTAAAAGAAAAGGTAAAATGTTTTACTGAAGCTCTCCTGTGGGTTAATAAAATAAAACATTAATGTTAGTCAAGACTGCGTGGAAAATAAAGTTACTCAATCGGTAACGAGCTTTCGATCCGAAAAAAAAGCTAATTTGACAGGAAAAAAAGTTGATTTTAAAATCTCTTCCAGTTCTTCGCCGGATAGCCTGTCGGCCGAGCGCGGTGACAACAAGTCGCCGGGTACAAATGCCAGCCCGTCGGCCCTGTACAAGCTGACAGTGCCGCTGCTCAGGTGCGAGACTACCGACGTTCGCGATGCAGCCGTTCATGCTATCGGCAAAGTCAACGCCGATGCTCTCAAGTAAGTTTACATTTACTTGAACAATAATAATTTAAGCGAGTAAGCTCAGTTGTAAGAATTTAATAGCTTTTCTGTCACCTAACTAGTAACTAGTAACTAGTAGATATTGATCATCGCAATTCCAAGTTGCGCAACTCGCAGCCTAGTTCAGGCTAAATTAACCATTAATGGTTAACGCTTAATTAAAGCAATTAAACAAGATCTATGCTTTTCTTCAAGCGCTCAGCTCGAGCGGCCTCGAGCGGCGTAAAATTGCAAAAGGCTCACGCTGAATGCTTGCAGGGATCTGATGGAGGAGCTGGTGCCTTACATCCGTGAGGCGGTCGACCGGAAGCAAGAAAACATGAGGCGACGCCGACGACGGGACGCGCTGAGGCTGCAGCTTGTACGCGTCCTCGAGCTCATAGCTGAGTACGGGACCTTCGGAATATGGTAAGAATCTTTTTCCGAAGCTACGTTCGAGCTCTCTTATAGCCTCCCGGAAAATAGTCATTCTCACCTGCTGACTGCCTTCCTATTTACCCATGAAAACTTAAGTGAGAGTATGGTCGAACGCAAGTTTAAAAAAAGAATTTATCGCATTAAAAAAGTCAGTTTATAATACTTTTTATACGTTTTCTCGAGTTTTCTTTTCTTCAAAATGAAAGCAAGTTCATTGAAATGGCTATAAAGAAACTTTTTTTATAAAACTGGCTTTTTATATCAGTGAAAATAATTGTTAATTCAACTTTTTAAGAATAAAATAATTTCTCTTTTTTCTTCTTTTTAATTACATAATCATTTTTCTAAACTCCATAAACTCGTCTCACAAACTCGTCCCACACATCCGGGTAAAAAATGAAAGAAAAATCCTCATTCCCTGAAAACGCTGCAATTAGAGATAATCAGCGTAGCGAAGGGAGCCGTTTTTGCTTAGCGAATATTTGGCCGTAATTTGGTTTTCTCCTTTGCAGCCCGGCGGTATTGGATCGAGAGACGCAATCGCTGCACCCCACGTTCGTCGAGTACATCGACGGTGCTCGGCTTTATCTAGAGAACGAAACCGACAAAGAGGCGCCAGCCGTGCGGGACATCAAATTGCATTTCTGCAATTTTATACGGAAAATGCTGAAGAGCTTTTCGCGTGAGCTTTTTTTCCTTTACTCTAATTTCAGCTAGTCGAAAAAGCGTGCGGTATTTCATAATCAATCCCTTTGGCAGCGCTCGCATCTAGCAACTGCCACGTTTACCCGGTTAATTTGTAAAATAAAACTCATGAATTTAAAAAATAAAAATACATTGTCATTGTAATGATATCTTTTTATCGAACGAGATAAAAGTTTTTAAAGATTTTTAAATGCAATGAAATGACCAAGCATTATTTCTCCTGAAAAAATTGTAATATCACTTTTGTTTGGCTTTTGTTTAGTGGAAGCGTGTCACACCCTTCTGAAGCGTGATCTACGTCGTAACCTGTTCATGCTCTTTGCCAGCTGGGCGGGTACATACGGCAAGCCGCTGTTGACTAGTTTGCCACCACTCGGCCACGAGGAAGAAAAATGCACTTGTTCCGAACTTCAGCTCTCGGCACTGCAGGCTATGAGTGGCCTGCTCTGTTGCGGACCATGTTTCAATCCTCAGAGCCTCTCCGAAGAGGGCTCCATACTTTATCAGTGGCTTGATCTGCTATTGGCGAGCAAAGACGAGAAGGTCACTATTTTTTTTATATAATATTAACTAATCTTTACAGGACCGTTTATTTTTTTATCGGCTCTTTTATTTTCTATATATTTCTATCAAACTTTTTCATTAGCGCATTATGGTTTGAATATATAAAATGTTATGAAATAAATTGTATATTTTGTGATCTAAGGGTTTTTTAGCCCGTCAAATAAATAAATGAATATCTGTTCTGTACATAATGTTTTACTACTATCGATCGATCAGATGTGACGTGATAAAATCTAATTAATAACAAAATGGTTAAGCAGTAAAGAAAAATCAGTAAGCAACTTTGATTTACGATTGAATGCTCCATTCTGTAAAGGTTAATTATTTCATTAGTGTTATTTTTACGAGATCAATATATGTGCCTTTAATCGGTACTTTAGACTGGAGCGTAAAACGACCATCATATTAAAACAATTTCGCTAGGACCGTAAGATATTTAAATTTTATCTGAAAGCCTGTAATACTCAAATATTCATTACTCTATCAAGAACATTATCATTAATTTTCCATCCGTTTTATAACTGACAAGTACTTCCATCTGAAATATATCGACCTCTTGATCTTAATGTACCGAAAGAAAATAAAAAGCAGTTCTTTATTATCATCGATCGTATACATTTTTCATTAATTCGCCGTGAGTGTTGCATGAATATAAGATGAATTTTCTACTTGTTCAAGTGTATTTCTAAATATTTTGTTTCGTCTTTTCGCAGATTTACAGCCTTGCTCGCGAGACAGTCGTACTTCTACTGGAAGGTAACCCTGACATCGGAGCGCTCCTCGACTGGGTGGTGGACCGTTGCTACACCGGTCTACCTCAAGTCGCCGACGGATGCTTTCTTGCGCTTGCAACCATCTTCAGTGCCAGGTAAGCTGAGCAGTGATCGCTAATTTCTCTTTTTTAATGTACTCTATAAAATTATTGTAACAGATAAAAAACGAAACGTCAAAAGTTTTGTTGCGTGAAAAAACAAAAAAAAAAAACAAACAAAATTCTTATTCGACCTTAAATTTTATTTTTATCTACATTAATGTCTTAAAAATATTGTCATTCAATAGTTTGTCAGCATAACTTCCCAATTAATTGCGTAGAAAAAGAAAAAGCAGCGGAGGATAATAAATTATCACAGTTTGTGGTGATAATCGATGGAAAGTTGAATGTAAAGGACGAACTACGCAAACTTTTTTATCAATCACTTTTAAGCGACGGTGAAGTAAAAAAGTATCGATTAAAATTTTTTTTTACATTTCTTTTGATTTTTTTAGTCACAAACTTTAATTCCGTGACTGAGGATAGTGAACATAATGTTGAAGTATAAATAGTCTCCGAAAGGAAAAAGTTTTAATTCTTTTCTTATCAATCTATAAGTGGGATCGATGTGTAATTTTACAAGAGTAATTTAAATTTGTCGTAAAAAAGCCTTTCGACGCTTTTGTTCTCAAGCTTTTATTCTGCCTTCGGCGCCTTCGCTCGAACTGATTTTTTTATTTCCGCAATTCAGTACGAGCTGAATACTTTTCCTTATTTATCATTGAAATTAGCAGGCATCAATCGCAATTGCACATTAGTGAAAAAAATGATCGTTAACTCGCAATAAACATGAATAATCGGCGAATCTCTAGCGCCTCGTTGAAAATCGTGGGAATCTGCGCTCGATAGGCGAGAATCATCCCCCCACAGGAGGGTGCCTTATCTTTAGCCCCCTCGGCCCCCTCGGCCCCCTCGGACGAACACGAACGAAGATGCCTTATCAGCTACGTGCGTTTTCTTTGCAGGGAGTACCCGTGCGACCACTACACGAGCATCATCAACGTGACGCTGATGAACACGGGCTGCCCCCGGGCCCCTGTGCACGATGCCGCCCTCCAGCTGCTCCAGCTGCTTGATCAGCGGTTCTTCGGCAACGTGCGTCCACTGCCGGCGCCCGAATCCGACACCGGTGAGTCATTGCTCTCTATTGCCTAAACGGGGAATCGGCGAAAGCGCCACTATTCTAATCGTGCCTCCGCGCCGTTGTCTTTCTTCGACCCTCACGGGCACAATTCCTGGCCCTGAATTTTGATCGTGTGTTTGCGTGTGCTTTTTCTCCATTTGTATGGCCCATTCAAGACGGCACTAATGTGTACAAATAGGGCTGACAGTGATTTTTATTAATCTGTCAGAACTAATTTATCTATTCACGGTTTAATGGGCAAAATATAAAAATAATCACAAATGAGAAAAAAACTGTAAGAAAATACCAATTAGTTTTATTTGGAGCTTCAGTTATAACAATACATAGTTAGCACTCACGGTATTACTGAACGATTTTATATCGTAGGCGGTATAATTGTTTATAAAAGGAAGGAATTACGGTTACGTAATAACCACTGAAAATTTTAAATGCCATACGTAAGATAATGAATAGGCTGGGTGTCGATAATCGTGATGAATTGAAAGGCACATAAAAGTGTGCCAGAGCGTACGATATGCTGTGTTGTATATTAAGTTCAGCGCTCATCTGTGACATTCTGGAAAAATGTAAGCTCATTTTTCATACATTCATGATATTGCGGATTTATACCATTGGAATATGATATTGAAGCTTTAATGCCTCGTACAGATCAGAGCTTAAATGGAGGTGGATAAATTTAACGAGGTGTCAATTTTTTTGAAAATTTTTTATCAAAATGAGGATTTAATATACTATGTATATGCACGTTATTTATAAATATTTTATATTAATTACGTTAAATAGCTTGTAATTTGGATGTTGTTAAAATTTTATTACCTACATTGACATATCGATTAAAACTGATGTTTCGATTCCAATTTCTGATATTTCGAAAGTAGATTTAGGTCTATTATAGAAGTACAAAAAAGACCTAGATTACGTTGTCTACTACGTTTTCTACTACGAATATTCGATTAGATTTTTGTTTATATTGATTCTATTTGATAATATGAGTAGGAATTTGAGTCTTTTGTTTCTGCACTAGGACTGTTTTCTACAATAAATGACAACGATTTAAAAAAAATCCTTTATTTCCTTAAACTGAAAGTAGCGTTTAAAAAAAAAAATTCTTTACATAATCGCAATTACATCTCTTATTTAACAGTATCGCTTTAGAAGGAGAAACATATGAACGCTTCGTAGGTCGAATGAAATAACAACACTGCACGTGGAGCTCGCATAAATGTTTCTATATTTTCTTTTACATCAGCTAACAACAATTTATAGCTCAAATCATTCAGTGATTCCCGCTAAAATAATACTGTAAGAAATGTCCCTTTCTCACGTGCATTCAACCATTTAACCGGATACAAAGTAGAAAAATATAACGCAGTTGTAACTCAGTCGTAAAAGCCGCAGTCGGCCAGCTCGCATTACCGATCAAATGAATTTCACACCACATTTTTTCTTTTCATACCCAATTTAACCTAACACCCGGAAGGATCTTTTTTTGAACAAATCGATTACGCTCTGTGTTTTTTCTTATATTTGTACAATCAGTGACTACGATATTCTTAACTTTATACTCTTTGGTTTAACAACTAGAAAGCTCGAGGACGCGATTTATTTTTTTATTTTTTTATCATTGTAATTCGCTGCAGAGCAAAGATACGTTGTCGCGTATATATTGAAAGAGGCCATCATTTTCTTTCGGCCAAATTGGTTTAATTAGTATTGTTAGTTTTTTATATTTCACAAGAGAAAGCTTTTATTTGCTCAAGGTGGTTAAGTGTGCTTGTAAACGGGAAGAAATAACTAAATTCATTTTTTCATTTCTTTTCAAGAGTCTTTGAACTGATAACTATTTTTCGATGATCCTCGAAGATAGTATGCTCGATACTTATTATATAGAAGGAAACAATTGCAATATCTTGGTAGGCGCCATTAAGAAGTAAACGGCCCTTAGATCGTCCTTTATAGCACACGTGCCAGCTTAAGAGCGCCCGAGCGCCCGAGCGCCGTCCTTCGGTCCCTTCGGAAGCGAAACTCATTTAGCAATCGAAAAAAGCCTGGAATGTATCAATCGTCTCGTCTTCGCGTCGGCACAAAAGGCGGGTAATTTCCGGCACCCTGCTAAGCGGAAAATCGAGGCGATTTGTATCGCGGCGTGGCACGGCATGGCATCGACCGGACGTCGACCTCCGCGCGCAGCAAAAGTGGCGCGCCTCAGTAGTAGCCGTCGTCGAGGGCAAATCGAATCTGGCGGCCGTCTCAGGGGCTCGCGTCGTAGTCCTTGCGCGGCGCCACGGAGTAAAGCTCGGTCTCCGGCTCGTCGGCGGCGTCGGCGGCGTCGGCGCAGCGAGCGCCGCGGCTGTACGGCCTCAACTGGAACGAGTCCCGCCACGGCTTCTCGCAGACAATCGTATGGTCCCCAGATGCCGAGCCGCTTATTCTTATCGTCTCCGTGCCTGCCAATTTATTCCCTTTTTAATCTCGCTTCAAATTCATGTTTTTTGCATTTTATTTGAAAATAAAAAATGTAAAATACGTTGAAACAGTAGCGAGAGCTATCGGATCACGGCTTTGCGGATATCGCTGAAATTGCACGCCCCGCTTTTCGATAAGCAAAAACTAGGAAACTTTCCTGCGTATTATCATTTCATTTTAAAATACTCGAACTTTTTTTATTTCCGGCCCGACCGGCCTGGCAGCGTTTCAGCAATTTCCGCACCACAGAATTCCGATATTTTCTCCTGTCGAGTCTGTTTCTTGGAGCTGAAAGTGTGATTGTAGGTTTGGTATTGACAGGCGTCGAGTTAAATTTTCTCTAAGATACTTACTCGAGACGTTATTTATTGCGACTAATCCATTACTTCGTGTAGGATCCGTTTATTCACTGTTGCTTTGGAAATCCTTACTTTTTATAATAAATTGTTATAAAACTAATGAACATGCTAGAAAATCGAATCATGTTTCGAAAGAATAAAGAATTATATACCTAATAGGTTAGCCTGCAACTAGTAACTATTTGGAAATAAAATGTTTTTCTAAAAAACAACAATACCAGACCTAGAATGACACAAGTGTCAGAAGATAATCAGAATGAAGATAAGGAGAATATAATGAGAAGATAAAAGGGGAAAAGGGATGTGTTACCTAGTTGATTGGTCTGATTGGTGGAGGATCGCTTGGAGAGGCCGATCCTTAGCTGGCGCTGCCTGCGACAGCGGAAGAGCTGCGCCACCGCCGCCCGGAAGTTCTGGCCGCTCGCGCAGTATAGACCGAAGCTGATGCCGAAGTTGGTGTTGAACAGCAGGTTGCAGGCCTTCTGCGCCAGGTACGCCAGCTCCGACGGCTCCGTCGCCCCGTGCTCCGGCGACCAAATAGACGACTGTGAAATGTGAATCAGAGGCGATCAGTTCAGTCTTTTATTCTCGCACCCGAGTCGTTGACCTTATTGGCTGGAACACGCGATCACGACTTGTACTCGAGAACTCGAGACGCCCTGAGCTTTTCATTTCGTTCTTTCGACCGCCCCCAACAATCCACCCTCACTCGTAATCTTCCTAATCTCTTTTCCTTGTCTTTTAATTTCCGCCTAAGTAAAATAAATAACTGCGGAAGGATCATTTTTATCTACATATGAAAGCACAAATCGATATAAATATTTACTTTTTATAATAACAGAAGAAAAGGAACAATTCGTTTATTTTATAAACAAAAAAGCTCTTCCTTAGTATTATAGCACTCTAGGGAGCAGTAAACAAGCGAAACACAGGAAAGCAATGGTTGTAGAAAACAATTAGGCCGAATTGACTTGATTAGATAAAGATAAACGGACAGCCACAACGATTTTCTTTCATTCGTAATGCTCTCAATTTCCTAAATAGGAACTTGCTTAATACAGCACCATAACAATAACCTACATTGCGGTGACAATACGGCTAATCAGCGAGATATAACTGGACGGTCCGCTCGCTCTCCAGTTTCCTCTAATTTCAGGCCAAATTGAAATCGAAGATGAAGCTTTACGAACATTTGTCTGTTTCTTTGCAGCGATATTTTGACAAATACCTATATAAAAAATAAAATATAAAATATTGAACAGCACCTTGTTTATATTGTTCATATCCCTTTACAGGAAATGATCGACAATTGAAGTTGGCACAAACGAATCACTATCGTAGGGAAGTATTCAATAAAAGGGAAAGCAAAAGGCAAAAGGACAAAAAGAAAAAAATTGTCAAAAATTAGTCTAAATTAAACGGCGGGCCACTTTTCGATATCCCGCAGTCGTTGCCGCCTTTTGTTTTCCGTTGGGCGAGCCTCCATTACGGAAATTAAGTCGTAAATTCGCCACTCGCCGCTGGCCGCGACGCTGGCCGCGAGGCTGGCCGGCCGCTTTGGAAAATCGATTCGGTGCTCGCTCACCGCGGCTCACGCAACAGGCCGCATCGATTTTACGCGCAGCTAATTAATCGGGCGCGCTAGCTACCTAGCTATAGGCGCCTGGCGCGCCCGATCCCCCATTACGTCGCCTGATTGGAGGCTCGCGCGATCTTGATTATGCGCGCCCTGGGAGTCCCTTCCCCAATTTCGCGACTTTGTGTAGCGGCGCGCGCGCCTTTAATGGAATATCGCCGCGATTCAGTCTGGGAGGTCCTCGCGCGGCCAGATGGGCTGCGTTGTGCGGGATCTGATCAGCGAGGGCGTCAACCTCTTCAATTTTTCTGCCTTTTCGGATTTTCACTCAATAATTACACGACTGGCTACATTAACGTGCTATTACACCTTCATTGCGCTGAAAAGGCACTTTCTTCAATCGAATCAGCGAATCCCGATCAGTGCAAACTTCCCAATCACTGTTTAATCGATTCATAATTAATTAAACAATTTGCCACTTTTCTATGTTTATTTCATTATTTTATTATGACTGATAATAAAGAAAATCATGCCACGCTGTTTTTTGTAAATTGGCTTCTAAAAAATTGCAGCTCTATTAAATTTAAGTATTTTATTCTTTAAAATATCTTCTGTAAATTATAATACGTTTCACGTATTTAATTAAATTAAAACACTCGATGAGCGTACGCAATAAATTGCGCTAAAAATGAATTTCTAAAAACTAATACTTTGTTCTCTTATTTAATTGCTTTGTCAAATAAACAGTGAATTTAATACTGTTGATTATTTACATTGAAACTTTATTGAAATACTAATATTTTTATTATTGTAAAATAACTTTTTCCACGATACTTTTGATAAATAATTAATTCGTTACCGTAGATAAAGTAATTTAATCTTAACATAGGCAATATAACTTAAGATATAAATTTGTTTATTAAAAAAATCTTTATGGGTAAAAACGTAAATTTATTTATTGCGCATGGTACTAATGCAATTAAACATCTTCTCATGTACCCAGTGTAAGAAGGACTCAGCTGCAAGTGATTGCATATTGATTTTCTTATAAGCACGGCTTCAATAGATTCCTATGTAATTTTATTTTAATTTTTATGTTTAAAAGACTATACATTTAAGGGAATTTTAACAGTCAGAAAAGCATGATAAGATATCTAGTAAAGACAATGTATTAATCGATTGGAAAAAATTTGCTTAATATCCGCATAAAATGTTTCAATAGCACAATATTATTCATACTGCGTATTGATGTAACTTGCATGAATCGGATTAGATATTTACGAATTATATCGGTGTCGTATATGTACGTATTCTCGCCTGTTAAGATTATCCGGCGCTGTAGTAATATAAAGTATACAGTTGAAATTATAATACTGTATTTATGCTGACGAAAAATGTAATATTCAAATCGAGCTTGCGTGCATTGTCAAGTTTTATTCTATTTTCCTTAGTTTGTTGTGGCAAAGTTATTGTAAGTCATTGAAATGAAAATTTTTCAACGCCTGTTCGCAAGAATTGCAGAGTAACATTTGAAATTCATGAAAGCTGAATAAATGTGATTTCTCCAAGTATGTGAGGAAAGTTAAAAATAGTTTGTAAACTTACGTATGCGGTACTAAATTTGAAAAAAGTTTTAGATCAATTTACCTCTTATCGATAGTGTATTCCCTTATGCAAACGTGAAATTATAATTTCGTATTTAATGCAGTTTAAAAATAAATAATGACAAATGTCATGAAAAGACATAATATCTCAGGATATTTTTTTTCACTCTTTTTTAAATTTTTGAAAAATCGATTTCTATTTTTGTAATTTAATTTTTTGCTTCAATGTAAAAAAGGAAGAAAAGTAACGTTACGTAAATATTACATATTCTGAAATTCTCACTTGAATATACCACTACATGGTCTACTGCTGTCGTAGAATAAATGAATAAACTCAAGTTCGGCTTTATAGCCAAAGTGAGAGCTTACAAAGGTAGGCTCTCACTTTTGCCTTTTGTTGACATTTGCACGCAAGTAGATGGAAATCGGAAAAAGTGGGAGCTACTCTGCACTACGATCCGTAGAGAGAGAGAGAGAGAGAGAAGTCGTACGAGTTGGCACTACCAAACATTTAAGATAAATTGCAATTTGTACACGAGCCCTCTTAATTCTTACAATAATTTGCTTCTGAATCCCAGTTATTCCACGTTCCAAGTGTCAGTTCATTGGTCAGTAGTTTATGTAGAGATGCGGTCAGCCCAAATTTTTCAACACTCAATATTTCTTTATGTAAAAGTTGACGATCTTTTTTTAGACATTAATTTATTTATAGAATTCAGAAAATTTGAATAATTATTTGGATTTTATTTTATTACTGCAGATTTTTCTGAAAATTACTATTTTTCTCATAATGCACCTTTTGACTTGTAAAGTAGCCCTACTGCGAGACTTAATTTTTGCAGTCATCAGGTGGCGTTTTACTATCCTAATTTTGAATTTGTCTCTGTCAAGAAAGCATGTTATTAACGACCCAAGTTTTGATCGACTTTGCTGCTTATCAAAGTTTCGGCACCTTTGCAAGACGGGCCAAGCAATTTCCAAGAATCCCTTCGAAAATCGAGAAAACTCGAAAATTCATCCGTCGAATTCAATAAAGTTTCTGTTCTGTTCCAATGAAAGGTCCTTCAATTCCTTCTCAACAAAATAAAAATAAAAAAAGATAGTAAATTTTGCTTCATCATCTGGAGTGAGTTTATAAAAGATCCACATTTAAGATTCCTCGATCAAGCAACGAAGACCCTTTTCCATTATTTCATTTCATTGCTGAACTTCCGGGTGAATTAGCGGCGAGTTGCCGTAGCCGTTCGAATTTAAAATTTAAATTTAATAAAACAGCAATAACCCATTTTACGCGTCTTTTTAATTCATGGCGCTGAGAATCCCTCTCACTCTCTCTCTCTCTCTCTTGCACTCGCTCACCTTTATCGGAGCTCGCCCGGAAATTAAAAAGAGCATGAATTGCCCAACGGAATTCAGGTGTACAGGCTAATCGCGCCACCTCACCCCTCACCGTCACTGACGATTTGCAATTATATTAACTCGCTATAAAGGTCGCGTCAGTGCTAGGGTTTCAATTAAATTTATGCTGGTTGCTTTTCAACTTGTTGCTCTTTTTAAAATCATCCTCATAAATGACATTTAAAGCAAAAGGTTGCGTCATTTTTTTTAATGCGATATTATAGTATATAATTAATCATTTCGTAATAAATTTTGAGTATTTATTTGTGAACAAATTAATTGAATTTAATCACTTGAATTTAAAGAAAGAAATAACTTTTTTGTAAAGTTTTGAAATTGCGGCTAAAGTAAACATGAAGTAAATTAATAATAATGAGTAATAGCGATTAATGCCGATATGAAGTTGTTGATATTGGCTATTAGCAAATGAGGTTATAATGCAAATTGAATGTATAATTTGTAAAAAATTGCATAAATAATATTACGATAGCTGATAAATATTTGTTTATTAAGCACAGAGACCCGAGAGGCTGTATCTAAATGTCTGATAATTTCCTGGAAAAGCTCGTTTTAAGCTAATACACGAATATTATACCTCCACTTATTATATGCCATCGAAACTTATGAAATTCTTTTTTCGAGTTGTATGAAAAATCAGTATGAAATCTCGCTTAATAATCATATTGTGTTGTCGAGAATCTACACTATTATGAGAGATGTAGTTTGTAAAATTGAGAGACAGAAATTTATTCAGATTTTAATTTACTTTTAGGAAAAAAATTGTATGCAGTTAAACAGAAAGGTATATTACTAAATTGAAAAATGCGCACGACAAAAGAAAGTGCGGAGGTATAATGATGCTTTGTCAATGAACGCAATAGCTTTGATAATAGTTGGGGCTTTTGAAAGCACGGAAGATTTTCCGATTTTCCGCCAAAGAACATTCGTCGAAGCCTCCTTTTCACACTTTTTTCCCGATCCTGATCTAAGGTTTATCAAGACTAGGTTATCCCAGCAACAAGCGCCTCCGTAAATAAAACTCTTGGCTGGTATTACTCGTATTACTCGAGACGAGATGAGATTTAAATAATAAGTGCCTCCGGAGTGCAGAGTCGAGAATTTATTGCGTCTCCTTTTCGCTGACTGTATTTCCTTTTGCAGTCGAAAGTTTATTTCTGTAGACGGTGGGTTTAAAGATTTCAGCCGGTTCAATGGATTTATTCAATTTTTTCCAAGATTCGGATAGCTTAGAAAAGTGCGTAGCCGCGTTTTGCTCGTTTTAATCTGGTAATGGTGACGTAAGTACGAGAGAGATTGGTAAAAATGGCAAAAAGTTTATAAAGGCCAGCTTCTCTCAAGTTCGCCGGTGCAAAGGTTAAACTTTCGCCCCGGCCGCCCCGGCGGCATTTGGTAATTTGCCGCGACTAACTCGAAGAAACGAGGTCGCATCCAAAGAGAATGAGGCTCGCGGAAGAGCGATCAAAGCTCGGATTCCGGTGAAAGACATTAGCAATACTTGTCTCGGTGTGATTTTCGTCGTTTACGACGTTTACGACGTTTACGTGCGAAGCACGCCAGCCTTAATGTCCTTGCATTACTCCACTGATAGCGCGGATGAATACGTCAGTATGGATTTATTTATTAGAAAAGTTGCGTTCTAGTGTGAAAAAGTTGTCACAATTAGGCAACATTATTGCGGCAGCAAGTTGGCTCGTTTAAGGAAATAGGAAAAGTTGGCAAAGAATCTGGGAGATAAAAAAATTAATAAGATAAGAATAAGTGAATTAATTAAGTGAATTACCTGGAGGTGAGCGTAAACGCGCATGACGTAGGCAGGCAGGTTCAAACAGAAGAAGACGCTGGAGACGACGAGCAGCATCTTGGTGACCCTGGCCTGGTGCACCGCCGAGGGCGAATCCTTGCTGGAGGCCCTCGCCTTGAGCGAGGTCCTCACGCTGTCCACGTGCCAGACTGCCCGCACTATGAGCGAGTTCAGTACAACTATGAGGGTGAAGGGGACGACGAAGGTCAGCGTCGTGTCGATAAAGTTGACGACGTTGGCGAACTTCTCCCAGCCGTCGGCCACCGCGCACATCTCCTTCGTCGAGTTGTCGATGAGGCGGGGTCGCGAGTACGCCAGCACCGGGCTGCAGAGCGCCAGGCCCGCCACTGTGACGCTGCTTATGAGCAACTTGGCCCGGTTCACCGTGCACACCCACTGCCGGCGCAGCGGGTAGCACACCGCCACGAAGCGCTCGATCGTGAACGCCACCACGAACCTGCGAGGAAAAATTTAACGCGTTAACCTCGCGGAAGAGCATTAACACTGCCTCCCTTTCTTCGAGCCTCTTTTGCATTATTCTCTCTCACTTTTGAGAATTAACGATAATGTACTCTACTACTACTAAAAGCCTTTTTCACCTTTCTCATATTCCGTAAAAGGCTGCACCTTCTGGCTTCTTATTATTCATTTACAGTACAATTCTGCAATTGCAGTACTGATCAGTGTAAACATGAGTTTCCTTTAATTTTAGAATTACAGTCTTTTGGCACCTACCACTCTTTCTAATTATAATCTGTAATCGTCCAACAATGATGCAGAGCATATTCTCCATTATATCGAAATACCGAAAGCTACAGACAAGCCGGATTATTAACAGCTGAGGATCCGCATTTGTTGCCTCTATCCTTTGTTAAATTTAATTTATGTTTGATAAGAAATGCGTAATTACCGAGGCTCAAAAAGAAATGTTTCTTCCCTTCGCAATCTTTCAAGCATTGACTTGGCGCAGTCAAGTATAGGCAGTTATAGTAACGCGCAGTAACGCGCAGTAACGCGCAGTAACGCGCAGTAACGCGCAGTCGAGCGTTACAAACGTTTCGGAATCTCGGCTTGAAATGGGTCCGAGCTCCTTATCGCGAGCGCGGTTTACCGACCACGAAGCGAAGGCTCGCGAATTTCCGAGCTTGTCGCTCCAGAACGTGCCTTTTTCAAACAAACCTCGTCATAATGCCTCGTCGACGGGCTCGTTTTATAGCGCGCGTCGTATAAATAAATTATCGCTTAAATCGGTTAATTCGGCAGGCCGCTACCACCGAACTGGGTTTAATCGACGCGAATAACCCCCGGGAAGAACGTCGGATTAATTGCGGAGTCGTATCAAACAGTTGCACGTGGAGGGTGAAATAAGCCGCGTGCCTCTCGACTAAGCATTCGATTTTCTCCACGGTTATGCCAACTCTTGAATGCGCGGAATAATGGAGCTTACTGCCTATAAAATTAGTGAAATTTCGATAAAAAATATAAAGTTCGATTTTAAATATTTAATATTTAAATATTTTAATTAATGTGCAAGCAAAGTGTGAAAGCCTCGATAGAGAATATAATTTTGATTGAATAACTGGTCGCTCCGTAATTGACGATGGAGTACCGAAATTGATAAACAGCGCGTACTAAATTCTCAATTCTCGCAATCGATCGTGATCGCGTCGAAATTGTTTAGCTAGTCATTGAAAGTTTGTATCATTATAGCAGTGTGCGCGTGGCATCGCGGCTATTTACCTGTGTGCCCGGTAAATAGCAGCGGGCTCGGATGCTTCGCGCCCATGCACTGCGTACGCTTAGAGATTGCATTAACATTATCAGATTAGAGCCAATTTTAAGATAAACGTTCGCTCAAATTAGGGAATCAATCCGCGTTCCCATAATCCACTGCGAGTTGCAAGATTACCGGCTCGCCTAATAGAGCGCAACATTACATTTTTTCCTTCTTTTCAATTTATTCAGTTTATTGTGCGGGAAATTTGAAAGCACAATTTGATACTGGATGGGGCTTTGCGAGCAACAAATTTAGTTAATAATTCATAAAGTTTACTGTAAAATGCGCGCTGAAAGAAGACAATGCTTACGTACAACTCTCTTTCGTGCGTTTTATTTAAAATATTATTAAAAACTTATGGTGTAATTTTTCATTTTAATTTTAACTGTCTTCGCAATTAAGCTCACGTAGAGTTCTATAGGTTAGTTAATATTTTTTCATAATTTCACTGTAATAGTTTGGAAATACTTTTATCTACACCACTTTTATTATAAAAAAGAAACAAATCAATGAGAAAATAGAGAATATATTTATTTATTGCATTAGTTTTATTAACTGCACTATAAAATAGTTGCGCCAATGCTGATGTAAATCGTTGTAAACTTGACGTTCGATTGCAAGCGATTCAACGATTAGCTCGACAGTACTATAGAAAGCGCAGAAAATTTATTCGTGCATCGAATGTGCTGTTATTAAATGACTATAGAACTTAACTTGAGCTCAAGATGAGCCAAGCCTCGTAACGACGGTGCTACACAATTTGAGTTAGTCTAGCGGATAAAGCAGCATTGCATAATCTGGAAAATAGCGAGCATTTAGGAAAAGAATTTCTCAGCTTCAAAGAAGCTTGCGATAAACGTCACCAGATGCGACGAGGCTCGTTTTTTAAAAGTAAAGAAATTAGTACCAAGTTATACACAATAAACGTACGTGTAGCATTTTAGTTTTTAAAGGAAAAATTCCGTTTCTATCACGCCTTGACAATTGTTCGGGCTTGGTATTTTATTTTTTATATCCCGTAATAACGTTTCGCGGAAGGACGAAAAATGTTGGACTTTTTAAATAGACAGTAATGTAATCAGAAAATGAGCTAATGACGATTTAATTTTGAGTGATCCTAAGCAAGCGGAGCTCTCTCTCTCGGCTTTCTCGAGGCTTTCCGAGGAAAAAATGACAGAGTGCATCAGCCGCGAAACGCACCAGGCGCTGAGGAAGCTGCAGAAGCTGGCAAGGTAGATGAAGAACTGGCAGAATCCCTGCTGGTTCATGATCTGCACGTTGACGAGTCCGAGCCAGGCCACCAGCTGCGACAGCAGGAAGCCCGTGTCGCTGAGGGCCAGCGCGGCCAGGTAGAAGCTCGAGGAGGTCCGCCTCATCTTGGTCGCGAACACCACGTAAACGGAGAGGCAGTTGCCGAGCGAGCCGAGCACCACCAACACCGGCATGTAGTACATTTCCAGGCCGTTTATCAGAAGCCAAGCGAGCGGGTATTTTGACTCCCCGTCCGACATCTTGCACTCCCTTTACCTTTTCTCCTTTTCTCCTTATATTTTCATACGCACTTTCCCTCCTAGACGGGCTCTTTTTATCTTTTATTGCGCGGCTTACTTGCGCAGCTGCTCTCATACGAAGCCTTCATTGGCATGCTCTTCCATCTCTGACGCCTCATTCTTGCGGCGACCGCTTCGTGAGCCGCGAGTTCGTTCCTTTTATTAATTTATCAAACGACGCGCTTTACCGAACGAGTGGCCCTATGCATGCCGATAGCTTTTACCGGCTGCTTTATACTCACTCTTTACAGAAAGTACCTCGAACGAGCCAGTCACTATTCAATTCTATCACTCGTCTGCTAGCCAATTAGACTCCTTTTCCGAGTGCTCAAAATATTACAACATTCAGTGCGTCGATCGTTTGGAAGATTTTTTCAGGACAATAAATCTTATTATAGTAGAAGCTGCTCAATCCAAATTCGGACTTTCGATGGATAACAGTACTGTTTGCATGTTAACTTGTGGAATTGAAAATAAATTCAACTTTCGTACTTTCGTCGAGATAGGATTTAATAAGTCCTCGTTAACATTCCAACAGATTTTTTTAAACAATCAACTATAATTCAGCTTCCATTACTCTTAATGATTCATCTTTACTTGATGGTTCAAATTTTTCGAGTATACTCAATTATTGATTAATGAACTCCCGCAAGGTCACAATATGATAAATAATAGTCTGACAAGATTAATTATTTTTTTCCATTCAAAGAAAATATTTACAATAAAAGTGTATTATCCTAATATAAATAGTTTTTTAATGAAGTAGTAATAGAAAAATAAACTCAGAATTTTCTTAAATCTAATATTTTCCGTCAAGTAGAACGATATTTAAAAAAAAAAACAAACAATGCCGACAGGATCAAATATTATTAAGTTTACGCGCCTTGAAGCTTTATTTTTAGTGGATATATCAAGGACGTTTTATGGCCTAGCTCCTGTATAAATGAAGAAATTTTTTAAGCCGCCTGACTTACTAGCTTTACTTCCTGAGTCTGTTATTAAATGTAGGCGGAAAGTATCCATTAATCTTGAAGGAATAGCTGTACGCGCATACCTCGTAATCCAAAAGTAAAGGCATCTATTTAAGAAAAAAAAAAGAAAAAAAGCAAAAGCAAAAGCAAAAGCAAAAGCAAAAGCGCTCTTTAAAATAGATTGCTTTTGTCTATGAACGAAAGAGAAACTATTTACACGGCACAGACAGTTTTAGAGCGCGTAACGTATACAGAACTGATCCTATTGCACAAGCTGAAAATCTTGAGCGTTACTCGAGTGAGGGAAAAAAATTCCAAACGAGCGCAGCACGTAAATGTTCCAATCAGGCCACTTCCTTAGGGCTGGAAAAACGGAAGGCAGCGAAACGAGAAGGAGGATTGTCGCACTCGCGCGGGCACCGGGCACACTGCGCGCACTGTCGCCCGAGCGGCGCCGTCTCCCTTGATCGCAGAGCGCGCGCACGCGTCCGTCCGCGGTCGACGCGTCGGTGCTTTTGCCGGCGACCGCTGCCCGAGATGATATCCCCGCCGGCGGTGGCGGCGGCTGCAGCGCAAGCTCGAGCGCAAGCGAGTTGCGCCGACCTCCCGCCGGGAGTCCGGGACGCTTGCGCCTCGCTAGATAGGGGCTTTTTAGTCTGCTTTATCCAGTATCCACGAGGCTTGCCTTTCCCTTTCCCACCTGCCATTTTCTACCATTCTTATTCTTATTGCCGCTTCAACACTCTTTCAACATAAACAACTTCTTCTCTCCTGCTCCTTGCTCCTTACGAAGAAAAACTGACTTTCTTCCCTCTTGAACCACAGACATTGTTCAAAAAAGTTGAACCTTTTAAAACAGTTTAATAAACAACCTCTTGAAATACGTGCTGTTAGACCCACAAAAAAGGCACATTTTGCGAGATTTCCGTGAAAAAAAAGTGAAATAAATTAATTTTCAAGTAAGAAATATTCTGATAGTGAGACTAAACAGCCAATAGCTGCAACTTATAGTTAGTAATTTCTTATTTTAATAACCTTACTGCCAAAACAGCATTTACATTAAAATTATTCGAAAGCAATTCTAATTTGAGCTATAGAGCAATATAGATTGGCCGTACCAAATTGGCAGTCTACAAATCCCCTGAATTTCTTTATGAACTCGCAGTTCTCTGCCTATTTCAAGTAGATTATACGATCTCGTTCGAATTGAGTTTGGTGGTAGCAGGTGATTGGTTGAACCTTATTTACATGTATTTTGAGCCTCTATTCGAATTTCTTAGTTGGCCCGAGGGGAATTGAACCGATAAGGTGGCGTAGATGTGTTTCATTTAATGGTAAAGTAGTGCGAGTGCAGCATAAATAAATCTCATCACAGACAGTATAATGTTAACGACTGCTTGTGGGGAATAACTAATTTTTTTTAAATTTATATATTCCATTTTGTAATTTTTATTAACCGGTATTGATCTTCTACAAGCAGTTTATTGAAAGGAGTACACAAACAAGACTTCCATGGCTTAACTCAATTTAAAGAAAAGAGTATAATTATTAATACTAAGAGCATGTTTAATAATTGGTAACATTATTTAAATTTGCATTTGAATATAGCAAATCAGTGATTGAATTCTTTTGAAATGGAAAATTTAAAGTTCCTTGGAAGCTTAATTTTTCTGTATTATACACTATTTTCGAAAAGTTCTAACTTGAGTTTTACTCTTTATAATGGCTGACTACTAAATAATGTATGACATTTTTCATTTTTTAATGTATTAAATAGATAATACTGAAAAAGGACTTGACTTAAGTTCGAAAATCATCATCATCATGAAAATTTACATAGTCAAAAATGTTAAAAAATGTTAAATTGCAGCAAATCGCAATTTAATAAACGCACTTTGGAAGCGTGCATCGTCTCTTGCGATTCACACCGTGAAGCAAATGTAAAGAGGTTATTAAATTCTAAATTAGCATTATAACTGGTTTTAACGACTTAAAAAAGACTATGCTGACTAACTGTTTCATATAAAAGTTAAAAAGTTTTCAGATTTATAGGTGCTAGTTGAATGAACGAGCTAGATTGTTTTTTAACACCTTACTTATAAAATGACTGCTCCGTTTTACTTCATTGACTTAAATTGTTCATTATACACTTATACTATAGTTGTAAATTGTTTCATTTGTATCGTATAAAGAAGACAACGTCCTGTTATACATCAGATCTTGGAAATTCGAGTAGAGTAGATCTTTAATTTGCATAACATATAAACTCTCTTTAATTAACTTATCTGCGCAAAAATGAGATGAGTAGATTAAAAAAGTTTTTTAACTGATATTTTTGACAGGCATATTATAAATACATATATCAGAATTGATAAAAAAAATGAAAACTGTAATTGTTTAACGAGATATCCAGAAGCATTCTGCACTTGGAATTTTAATCGCCACTCCCTTGAGCGGAGCAGTACTAATTTTTTTCACTATATCATTGGCTTCTGGCGAATATGAATAACAGTCGCAGCGGCGATAAGGGCGGAATTGATTTTTTCCAGCCTCGCACGTTCCATTACTCGATTAACTCGGGCTTCGAGTGCTCCCATATGCCGAGATTTCGAGAATATCGCGGGGAATACCCAAAGCATTTACGCTTGGAAGCAAATAAGTGCATTTGAAATTTGCGATCAGCTCATCAGCTCACGTCTCGCTTGTACCTCAATGTTTCGGAGGGTAAATCTTTCTCATTTGTGCGCCTTCGTGCGCGGCATTGAACGCTGCACGCTAAGCTGACGGGCTGATGCTGATATATTTGTGCGGGATCATCCTATTCCGAGGGAGATTGGCTGAAACTACTGTGTGAGCGCGCACTTTTTGCCGAGCAGACAAATGCAAAAACGCTCCTAGCTCTACCAGAGTATCTCTTACTGAGATGCTAAATTAATCTTTACTCGTACTTCATTCATACGGTTTTTCTTCAAATGCCCCATTCGAATCGGACCTTTACATGTAGCCTTTTATGTATATCGTCCGTTTATGCAAATGCACCGGTTTTATTGCGAATGGCATACGATGTGTAAAGCGATCGCCGTAGAATACATCATTTTTATGACTCAACATCTTGATATACAGCCCTTGTCGTCGTTGCTCTATCAAATACAATGTGACAATGTTGCGGATTTATGCTTACATAATCTTTCGATAAAAATGTGTTTACAAGGAAACGACTGCTAGAAACGTCCCTTTATGAATGTTAAATAATTATTCTTATTTCGTAATATTTCTTTTTCATTCAACATTTCTAGGATACGTGTGTTTCATTTAAACTTTTGTTTCTGTTACAGGTGAGTTATTGTTCAATGACCAATATAGTTACGTTACTTCTCTTCTTGACCACGTAAGTTTAACCCATTAGTTATCTAATTTATGAGAGTATTCAATTTTAGCTAATAAAAACTTGGCTCTTCCTAAAATCAAATTGTCTATCAATTTTTTTATTAAATATTTCATGCGCAACTTTTAAATTTTCACTCGTACAGTAGCTGATTTTTTTATTTTTTGTAATTGCGATCTCTTGTCTTTTTGCACAATTGTTTCGTTAATGCTCGCATTAATGTTGCTATTTATTCATTCAATTTTATCAATGTCTCTATATCGAGCGATAATTGCGAAATAATGCAGCGATATTTATCGAGATTTATAGAAATATATTTGGCTTATTATCGCAAAACTCCCGTAAGTTTACTGTTCCTCTTAATTATAGGCATTTTAATTTAAGCCCCATTGAGTCGAATTAGTAGAGCGCGATGCGTCATTACTATAAAATAGATTAGCAGAACTCGAAATACACGTCGCGGAACGGCGCAAATCGCAGCAGTAAATCATCATCGTTATTTCCACCTCCGTATATCAATGCGAGCTTAATTACTTTTTCCACATGATCGTGTAGCCAGATTCATCCCCCGTGTGAACGTCAAGTATACATCAGTCGGAAAAATCATTTGCTCTTCGAGTATTCATTTCCTCTCTCGAACTCGCGCGCGTCTACGCTAAGAAAAAGTATTGAGAAACATTTTGTTACGTCAATTATTTATTTCACACTGGTGCACCTTTAACTTTGTTTGCACGAGCAAACTCGTGCAAACTCGAGTCTCGACCTCGATAGCTACAGCTTAGCCGTTGCTATTTCACCGTTCAGATTCTAAGCTGCTATTTGCTTTCACTCGGCAAACTTCATTTTGTAGCACAAAAATGTTATTTGCGACATCATTCTACTTATGGAGAATGGACCTTCATTATTCTACCTAATAAGGTAGACTTGAAGATTCGCCGATTCACATACCATTTTCCGAGACATTTTCAACTATAGAAATAACAAAAATCAAAAGGTCCATGAATAAATTATGGCACCATAGAATACACTTGTGCGTTTAATTTGCAGCCAGTTACTAAACGCCTAATGGTCGGTACTAGCACCCTTTCCGCAATAATCTGCATTTTTGACTTGTATTAGTTTTATATACAATTTAAGGCATATTTTGAGCTCAGTAACTTCTTATTCGTCTAATTTCCTTGAACCTCAAGGAAAATCAAGCAAAAATGAACTTACTTGTGGAAATCAAATGGCATATTATTTCTCGATTTATCAGTAGCACATCACGTTGCCCACGTTGCCGACATTACTGATAAACCATATCTTGTTCTATGTCGTACGTTCAATAAAGCGGCCTCTTAAATCTTGCGCACGGATCTTCTGCTGATGTTCACCTGTACGTGCATAGTTCAAGTTCGAGTTGCCTGTCAAAATCAGAATCTTCTAATCTTGCTATCAAGCAAAGCAATCACATTTTTCGAGCTTAATATAAGAAAAGGTATTTTTCTTTTTGCTTTGCCCCGTGAGCTGATGGCTCTTTATTTTTTTCGTTTTAATATTCAAATTTTCCGAAGCTTCGTGCCAGCGTTGTCCACTAAATTAACATTTTACCGCATTAATATAATTTAATGCCTTTGTTATGTACTAAATTAATGTCGCAGCGTATCAGTGTCTTCGGGGGGTTTGTCAAGTCACCCATAACAGTTCATTTAGGCATCCTCACAACTTCGCCGACGCTAATAGCTTCTTCTGCTTTCATACGTCAGGCATTTTTCTACAAAAATTTCGCCATCCGAAATTTTGATTCTTTCAAGTAGAAAATCACATGTCAAGTAAAGATAATGCGATTTCTTACATTTGCGATGCAAAAGAAGAGTTTCTCTAAAATGAATTTACAAGAAATAGTAATAGCTCTTTTCCTGAGCTTTTATTATTACAATTTTATCTGTAGAGTATTTCATTAACCCGCGATAAACAAACACCAATTGAAGGGCTAAAATCGAGCTAAAATCTTTAATCGTTGTATCGATTAAGTTTAAATTTATCGAGCATCATAAATGTCTTTCCTCGAATGAAAGAAAAGGTTGTAATAACCATAAAGTCCCCTAGGTAAGAAATGTTATTTTACATGGTGAACCTTGGCGAAGCAATGGCTACCCGAGCTATGCAGCTTCGAGCACGCAGCCTCTCGAAAAACGGCAGACGTTGTGCCACTCGGCAGTGTTGACTAAAAAGTAAAGGTTAAGACCGACTTAAAAATAAAATCGGTAATGATCGGCAGCAAAGTTGAGCATCAGCTTACGCAGAAAAGCGGAAAAGCACGCCAAGGCAAGCAGAAAGAGGCGCGGCCGAGGAAAGGAACGGGCAAACACGGCAAACACGGGCTTGAAAGACGAGCCGCCGCGGGCGAAGGGGTTGACCGCGGAGGAAAAAAATATCCACCCCCTCTTCCTGCAGCGTGTTGACATCTGTAATTGAACGCTATTACATCGATTCGCCGCGAGCGCGGCGGATGGGGGGCGGATGGGGGGCGGGGGATCGAGGACGTCGCAGTCGTTACCCCTCGAACGATCCTCGGGCTGCAGCGGCTATTTGCGCGCGACGATAAAGCCACCCGTGGAAGATTACGCGGATGGCGGGGGCAAACGTTCATGCGGCCGTTACGCCCGATGGTAATTTGTCGCCGTTGCCTTTGCCGCCTCCCGCGACCTGATAACCTTGAACCACTTGAATTTTTTAATGGCCGGCTAATCGGACTATATATTTGCATGCACGCGTGAGTTTCAGTTTATGTTTACGGAGCAGAATAGCTGTGATACGGTAGATACGCTGGGCTTTTATTGCCTCGGTGCTTTCAGAAAAAATCTTTCCAGAGGTACTTACTTGCGTAGGCAGAGGGGGCGTTGTAGGAGCTACTTATGTTCTTGCACATTTAACGTTTCTTCTTTCGATAGCCGAGAACCATCTACTTTTTTCAATCCTTTATTTCCTGTTGTTTCCAATAGAAGGATTATATCGCTAAAAAATTTTATTCATATTTTGATGCATAGGCAGTAAGCAGCTACCTTTTATGTTACATTGATTTAAGGGACATCTTACGCATAACAGTTATTTTTGAGAGGTGTAAATCTCTGAAATTAAGCGTACATTTTCCAAGATCTTTCCGCTATGCTACTATCAAAAAATTTTTTTAAAAATTCGTAAATTCGCCTGAGCTTTTCAAGTTCGAACCCGTAATATGCAGATTCAACTGCATTAGCAGCTGTCTATTAGCCTTTAAGGCCTGCTTTAAAGGTAGTGCAAACTCAGAGGGCGGAAAATTTCTTCGATGGTTCGTCGTATGTATCTCACTGTACTTGCAGTCGAAAAACGACGTCAAACCGACTTTCTCCGCTCGGCTTTTTTGTCAGCAGCAGTCAATGGCACCCTTTGTTGCTTGAAAGAAATTCTTAAATCAGTTTGTCTTTAAGACAAATAACTGCAATTGCCAAGTGCGCTTTGAATCGATTTAAATTCAATTTCACTGCTTTCGCAACTCTAAGAGAAAAGTGGTTTGAAACAATTTCTCGCAGAGTTGTCAACGGGTTTGTATACCATTATACAGTGACATAAAAGTACATATTATACAAATATATTCTCTCAAAATCTGAAAATGTTTTTGTAGAATGATGCTAGAATCTAAATACTTGAATGATCCTTTTGGCAGCTCCGAAAAGAGCATCTTCAACTGGTACTATTAAATTGAGGACTGAGGTTTCTTGGTTTCTTGGCGAGCACAATGGAACTCTTTGGAATTCTCCCAAGTTCCTCTACAAATTTATCAGTTAATTCCTTGTCGATTGAATAAAGCGTATTGCAACTGCTCGGTAGTCATCAGAAGGATTCATTTTACAAGGAGACACGCAGGATTTAACAAGGCTCGAGCACACAAACTACGATCGGTAAAGTAGGCTGAAAATATTGAAAGAGAAAGTAAATAGAAAATGAGAGCAAATACGTTATACATCATAAAGATCGATCTCCTTTCTTTACTCGACGCTCGGGATATTATTGCATCCTAGTTATGAGGCTATTCGTCAAAATGAACATAAGTCATATTTTCCGATGCAAAGAGTATTGATCTTTTGTGGAAACTGTAATGTAAATAAAATTTTGACTAATTTTCCACTAAGTTTACGTTTTTTTAGCACTTTTTCAGCCGCCTTTAATACATAAATGGTGTATTTTTTTTACTCAACTCGGAAGAATTTACTTTTTCTTTCTAATTACGTCATTCTCGACGTCATTTCTTCATTAGACTCCTCGAATATTTATTATTTATCTTTAGTACTTGTGGTATTTAATAAGATGTACATAAAAATTGGTGAAAAAAGTTCCTTTTGTGTACGGTAAATTAGCTTTTACTGACAAACTTTATAAATGACTTTGATCTTCTGAATTTTCTTTAAGGACAAAATTGTCGGTAGTCCAAGAAAAAAGTTGATGTTTTTTATTGACGAGTGAGGTTAGGCTAACCGTAATAGCAGTATAGCAGTCTCCAGGAAAAAGGTGAAAAGGCGAAAGGTGTTGCAGCAGCTTCTCGATGTGCGCTCGATTTGACGAGGTGTCGTGCACTCTTCAGCGTGTACAACTGCCGACGCGGCACATGCGATCGAAGAGAAGAATGGAGCTCCTTAATCCGGCTCCATTAACCGGGACGACAAAGATCCACGCTTATGGCTCGTAAAATTGGCACACTTTTCTGCCCACGCTCCTCCTCCTTTTTTTTCTTCACAAAAAGCTCGCCTCAGATCGGAGGGAAGATCCTCCCGGACTGTTCGCATTGATAGTCCCTCAAAGGGGAGATGGGGGAAGATATCGCCGCCGGCTCAATCGTTATCGCCGCGACACAAAGCTGGCCTCCAGTTTATACATATAACCGGGCCGCCGTGAAATGAGCTTCGTTATGTTTACGCACTCGGCTGAGATGGAATTTTGATTAGCTGGGATGTGCCTTCGGAGATTATTGACGGCTGCTCGCATCCTTTAGTAGGACGAACCTGTGTTTATGATGATAAAAAAAAGGACTCGAGGAATAGGACAAGAAGAAACTTTCATTGTACAACGGAGTAAACTACCGAAAACCTCACTACAAGCAACATCCTGCATGCGATATGGCTTACCATTCCTTACAATTATCGAGGATTTTTGTTGCTGTCCACTACTCTGACACAATGCTTTCTCAGATAGAGATCACTGCAAATGTAATCGTTGAATATCTCGATAAATTCACTGTAATTTCTTCTAATGCGTAGTTTATAAAATATTTTTTTTATTTTTTTTTAACTTGCAGAATTAGTATACAAGTTGAATGACTTAATCGCTTTGAGTCCTCAACGTCAAGCTTTTCGCCTAATTCAGATGCATGACATTTTATACGCTCTACCACTGTTTGTTTTAATCTGCGCTCATCAAGCTGACAGGAGAAGAATACTGTAATCCAGCAAGGATAATGTCCAAAAACAAAATTAAAATCTACATCAATTTAATTCCAGATTAAAAAAAAAAAAATACGAATAGTAAGGTAAAATGAAATTAATATAATTTACAATAGAAATTTGAAGCGTCCTCTGTACGCAAAATTTTTCAAGCAACACCGCTACTCGTATTTCAACGTACCTTTCTGCTACTCGCATTATACGATCCCGTGAAAATTTTTATATCCCCTCAGTGTACGCTTGGTGCGGAATCCCGAGTTTCCGTATAGCGTAGCACGCGCCTTCATGCCCCACTGAAGGCCGTTACATATAATCAGAGGAAGTGTTGCGACAGCAACCACGGAAAAGAGAGCTGGTCTCAGATTTGGAAAAGTTAAAAAAATAACAAATGCGATTTTTTAATTTTTTGCATTGTGTATATGCGTATCTTTTACTGGATGAAAGTTCATTTTAGAGGAGCTAAGAATGCGCGTGATCCCGCTACCGATGTAAATACTGTAGATTGATAGGATTGATATTGGAGCTATAATATTGGAATCGTTGAGAAATGGAACGATTCGCTAGTGTGATACAGATTGATGGTTATCGATGATTGATATTGGACCAGTAATTTCATACCTGTGTTATTATTTTTATTATGCTTGCTGTTATTTATGATTTATGCGATTCTTTGTACAGTACAGTCATTTTAATTGACACGTTAACTTCTATTCGGGGCATTAAAAGCGCTCTTTAAGTAAACTGATGTTTACAATCTTCCAAAGAGGCTTATTAAATATTATTTCGATGTCTACAATACACACTTCTGTAAAATGCATATTAATACATCAATTCAATCAAATTTATTTAGCTCTCAATTAAGCTATCCTTTCTAGGATGCTCTTTACATCGCTAACACATGTTTGCGTATATCAAGCCATGAGTTTAAAAGGACGATTTATTTTGTTTTGAATGAGTTTTTTATCACTACTTTTCTAGCCGTCTAGCGCAATAAAATTCTTTGATCCCCTCTGAACACGAGTTACACAACTTCTCTATTCATTCAAGTTTATCCGTCTTCGTCTTATTCTTTATGCAGTAGATTTGACAGGTATAGATGTTATTATTAATAAATAATAATTATAAAATAATTTTAATTAATATTCTAGTACTTTGATTTGCATGATATATTTACGTATATGTTTGACGTCTACAGGTATTCGTCAAATTTTGTTTCTTCCTAAAAACAACGCATGCATCTGATGTTTTCACATGCTTTATTTGATTCATTAGATTCACTTGCAAGAATGCGATTTTCTTAAATTCTGAAATTTCAATCGATATTACGAATTCGAAATATTTAATAGTTTTTATGAACCGAAAATTCAGAACAAACATCGAATTTCATTGAAAAATGTAAATACGGAAACGCGTAAAAAGTGTAAAAGTGTACAAGCGTTGACCGTTGTTGTTAGTCAATTCAAATAGGAATAATCCATGGGAAAATCTAAAGCGGACAGTGTGGGTGGCGGACTTGAGTTTTACGGTCTATCGACGGCACAGCAAGAGGAAAAAAATTGCAAAGCGCACGCGAAGCTAATGTATTAGTCGGGTACGTGCCGCCGTGCCGCCACTCGATTCCCTGCCGGGCGTGTAGTAACGGCGTCGCTCGCCTGCGCCTGTGCGTCTCGACGCGGGCATGGCTGTCACGCTGGGAAGGCATTTGTTGTCGTTCTCGAGGTGTCGCTTTTAATGTGAACTCGCACGAGCCAGGCCGAAACGATCCGACGACTACTGTGACTTCCACAGAAATTGCTTTCGCCTTCGAGGTCATTTTTACGGGACGTGATAAGTATTTGCTATTGCTTCGTGCCTACTTGATGGTCATTTAAAATGGATTCAGATAAATAGGGTTAGGCAATGTTTTTTTCAACTTCTTCCTTGAAAGTTAAATTTTTCATCAATTCTTATCGCTCATGTACACATCATTTCTCGCAAATTTCACAAAATTCAGCTTGTTGCATATATTTATATGCATATAGTGGTAGACAGTACTGCTTTTGACGGGAGGTAGTCATAGATCCCTGTATCATGATGACGATAGCGGTTGACTCCCATTTCCTTACGGAAACGGAGGTAAATCACTGTCATAGCTAGGTTATGGTTGGGGGCAACCACTACGCTGCATCTTCTGCTGAAGTGAGATTGCGCTGCATACGTAAACTGAAACTCTCCGAAATTACTTAAAACTCACCTTGGACTCTGTTATGCTCGTAATAAAATCTGTTAAACTAGCACCGAGTTTCGGTAAGTTCGGAGAAAATTTTACCAGAACAAAACAGCCACACCGCCGGCGTTGATCAGGCCATTAATTTAGTCTCCGTGCATGCAAGGCACCTCGGCCCGACCTCGGGCAGCTTCGGGTTACTGCGCGACTACTTACTCTACGACTCTCTCTCAATCGATCTCTTACAATCCGACCCGCCGCTTTTTTGGGGGGCTTTTTCGGGGGGCTTTTTCGGGGGGCTTTTTTGGAAGCGCGATACGAAGGCTTTGCTTTGTTTCGATAGGAGCGTATTTTTTTAATGGATATTTCAATACCTCTGCGATGATTTGAAAGAGAAACTTTATAATTTATTTAAGGAAATTACGTAAAATATTTGAATGGTAAATTTTTATGTTAGTGTGAAATCGATAGTCGTATTTTCAGTGACTCATAAAAATGGTAAAAATTATTCTGAGAATTTCTCGTGCATACAAATTTAAATGATGATAAAACAATGATAAAACTTTTTTATTTTAATAAAGTATTGAAAGGTGATTCCTTATAGTAAAGGAAATTTTGAATAGTTAACGCAAGCAAAATTGAAAGAGACATTTATCTCCGCCTAGAGGCGCATTGCCTGCCTGAGCTGGAAATCGCAAATTTAACAATTGGATATGAAAAGTGGAAAATTTATAAAAATACGCTCTCTCATTGCTAAAGAGAAAAAATAAGAAAAAATAAGAAAAAATAAGAAAAAATAAATGAAGCTGCATGGTACTGTAAAACAACACAAGTACAAGCTCGAGTACGATACCATAAAGCGCAATCCTCATCAGCCGCGTCTTAGGTCTCTCGATAAAGTATGGCTTTGGCTGGAGTTAATTAAAAGATAGCGCGCCTTCAAGCTGCAGCAAACATCTGAAAGGGCAAAGAATAAATACCGCGGCGCCAGTAAAAAGAAACTGCAACTCACTCCTGGCTTTTCCCCACCGGCAGTTCGGCACGCGCGGTCCCCATTATCTCTGCTTTATTCGCGGACGCGAGCTTGGAAGAGGATTCTTAATGAAATTCTCGCAGCCGTCCAAACTCTCGGCGACTTTGGCGACTTTACACCCCTCCTACCCTCCCCCATTAGTGGACCCAATCGACGATCAGACTTTCTTCCTCTTCATTTTCTTTTATTTTAAGAGAGGATCCGCGATCGATAGCAGGAGTTTATCTCTGTCCGTTGCAGGTCAGGAGGAGTCGACGCAGCCGACAACGGCGGCCTCCGCGACGACCGGCGCCACGATGACGACTACGATGACGGCTGGGCCAGTGGTTGCTCCCGGCACTGGTCAGACGCCACGGGCGGGTACACTCGACGCCCTGCTCACCACCACCTACTGCCGCAACCAAAAGTACCTATCGCGTCAGCTGGCGCAGCTCCACCCGGAGCTTACCATGCCCATGTTCAGCGGTGAGTGCCACATTTATCAACTTGATACTTCTGCTATTCTTACTATCTGCACACTATATGCATGAAAATTATAACTTACTTTCTTTATTACATTTTAGTTCTTCAGCTGTCGCATTAAATGTAAAAATGAAGTTGAGTGAACTTTTAGGAATCGATAACGGAGATATATTAGTTCAATATACAGGTTGTCTCATTTTAATCGGCCACCCCAAATAATTTTTCAGGATGACCTCCAATTGAAAAACTTCCAATACAAAAGTTGTAGGGGGCAAAGGGGGTCACATATCGAAAGAGCGGGAAATTTTACGTTCAAATATGTACCCATGTTATGTGAAAAAATCTCAAAATTAACATAGGCAATCCTAATCTATGTACAGTGTGAAAATTTAATAGATTTAGCGCGTAAAGTTTTCTGTGTTAATTTTTGGATTTTTGGCAGAGATTTTGACCCATATGGATGATCTTGACCCAAAACATGTGTACATTCTGAACGTAAAATTTCCCGCTCTTTCAGAATCTGAAGTAAAAAATACAGGTTCCTATTTAAAAAAATCACTTTCACCTCCAAATGAGCTTGAAAATAGCCCCCTACAGCTGTTGAATTGGAAGTTTTTCAATTGGAGGTCATCCTGCAAAATTATTCGGGGTGGCCGATTAAAATGGGACACCCTGTATATCTGATCTGCAAGATTCCCAATGTTGAATAATAGCGGCTCATCGTTGACTGCGTAATAAGCTCAGCCATGGGCCGAACCAGCACGGCCTAACGTTCTAGGCGCCTTACCTCGACTTAGGAGCTTTCACAGCTCCAATGAACGCAGCCAACGGCGAGTCAACTTGATTCAACATTGGATACTATACCTAGCAGCTTAGGCATACATTGAACTATAATACCGGTAAATTTCTTTCCGGGTACGATCCAAGTTCTCGATAAATCGTCGTCTTTTTCAATGAATATTGCAGTTTTTGTTAGTTAATTTAAAAAAGTCAATTTGGAGAAAAGAAAAAGAGAAAAATAGAAAAAAGAGATGTAAAAAGCAGTGAATTTCGATCAGGTGAAAATACTGTAAATTGAGTCGTCCGTCGAGTGAGTGGGCCCCGCGAGACTATTGCGAGCCGCCGGTATAAATGACTATCGCGCGCAGGTGCATAAAACGCTCGCTTTGACTTTCGCCGCCCGAGCTTCTCAAGGAGGCGGACTCCCTTTCGGGATGAGCGGCGACTCGTAAAGCTCCGGGTCCACCCCGTATCCTCCCTCCTACACTCCCCCCTGCACTCCCCCCTGCACTCGCCCCTACATCCCACTCCGCGAGAGGAGTTTAAAGCATCTCGTAAACGGTGAGTGCGCGCGCACAGGCACTTGGAACGTCGGACTTTTTTTAATCGCCCCCTTGCGCTTCTGCGCTTCTGCGCTATTCCACAGCCGTCGTAACTCACAATCCCAGAGCGCGAATCTTCGATTATTCCGCCTTCCGTAAGCTACTCGCCAACTCGCCTCGACTCGCCGTTTATCGCGCTGGGGACTTAAACGGGAAATTCTATCGTATTTTTACACTTTCCTTTGTTTTTATTATAATTCTTTTTTTAAATTCAATAATATAGTTATTCTTTTAGTTGATTCGATAAAAATATTATTAAAAAGGCCTCAAGTAGTTTGGGATATAAGTACTTTGATTAAATTTTAAAAAACCAAATCACACTAAATAAATACAAAGCGAAAGTGATGAAAG
Organism: Eurytoma adleriae; assembly: GCA_900480045.1. Classification (NCBI taxonomy): domain Eukaryota; kingdom Metazoa; phylum Arthropoda; class Insecta; order Hymenoptera; family Eurytomidae; genus Eurytoma; species Eurytoma adleriae. Next base: position 6,745 of record UXGC01000600.1, on the reverse strand, counting down.
TTTGCTTATAACATATTATTGGGGCCCTTAATCATACAAAGAAGAAAGGAGTCAAAATTATGTTTGCGCGGCATCCCGTACGTACAGCGCCAAATTGATTTTCCTCCGGCAGGCGGTTAGGCCGAAACCCGAAATTCGGCAGCCCACTCAGCCTGATCCTCATTTGGGCCGCGCGACGGACAGCCGTGGTTTATTTGCGCGGCCAGCGCGGAGCAAGTGCGCAACAAATGAAAGGCAGATATTTTCTGCTTCGACGCGCTCCCCTTTTCTCCTCGGCTAGCGGCTCCTTTCGCAGCACGGGCTGAACTTTCGCCGGATGCAACCTCGCGAGTGCCTGCTTTTCTACAAACGGGCACCGACAAAAAGCTCGGTACAGGACAACCGCAAAGAGAGCGAGCGAATGAAAATGCCCGGCGCCTCGGCGCCTCGGCGCGCTCCCGTTTCGGCCGTTCCGCGGCCCTTTCCATTAATAACGTCGTTGCCGGACCGATTTTCCCGGCGTGTTTACCCTCGCCTATTATTAGGCAGCCTGCCGCGGCGCGTCTCTTTGTGCGAGTTGCGCGCGAATCGGCCCAAGCCGCAGGGCCGCGGGGCCGTAGGCTCGCGAAATTACTGGCTTTACGTTCTTGATATTTTTTTGCGATGGAATAAAATTGATCGCCACTTGAGCGAGATAATGAACTGTAAAGGCGGTGCGCTGAAAGAGTAGTTCGGAGAGTCGGCCCGGAATGGCGAGCCGTTATGCTTTTTACGTGCTCCGCGCTTCCACCCGGCTGGAAAAATAAATTTTGACACGTGACGCGCATTTAACCGTGCTGCTTTTACTTTGCGGCTATTTTAGACTTGCTTTAGATATTTTCTCTCTTTCCGCTTGTTTTTCTAATAAGTCCGTTTAAATTTATTCTTGCTTTTTTGCAACTTTTCCATGCAAACTTAATTAAAATCATTTCATTTTTATAACTTTTTTTCTCTTTTTCTCTCAAACGTGAATAGATAAAAAATAAAACAAAATTATAAGGATTAGTTTATTTATACAAACTGAAGAACCTAATTACAAGTGACTGATTTTAAAACGTTGAGACGTCCGTAGAGTTTTTTAATAAAAAAAATCTATTTCGCATCTTAAAGAAATATTTTGCTTTATCTGTACAAATTTAAAATCCTTAATGGAGTAAAACAACCGATGAAGAACATGACTCTTTCAGGCTTTTCATACTCGAATTTAAAAGTGAGTTTACCGCAATAATAAAATAAATCAATAATGCCTTTCATGCTTTCGGAATATAAAAATAAATTCAAGACTGTAAAATCATAATAACTCAGATATAGACGTAAGAGCTTTGTATGTAGGGCGACCCACATAAATAAGGCAGATATAAAAGAACACAGGTAACCTAAAATGTCCATCAGTTTTTTTCTTGACAGATGCTCGCTACTATTGATCAGTCTAGAGTTAAACTTTATTATTAATTATTTCTTTTTAAGTCCAGTTTAACGAGATTTTCTGCCCGCTTGTAAATTCATAAAATTAAAGAAATTTAAGTAACGTAAGCTTAAGAAATATTTTTAATTTTTAAATTTCGATATATTAATATTCTAATGTTGTGAATATGTCAGTCATTTGATGAAGTGTATCTCGAAATAAAATTTTCAGAAAAATGATGTATTACATTTTCTATTAGAAAGAACTTAAGTGGTGATTAGCTTTACTTTTCTTGACACATTCAGGTTGTAGATATTTTTGGCAGCTCTGTTTAAGAAACTTTTGAGACTGAAAAAGTTACACTTTGCATTGCAAAATCACGTTACATTTCCTACGTCTCAAAAAGAAATTCTGATATGCCAACAAAAAATCCATTTTTTTAAACATATTCCTCTGTGAGTACGCGTCTTAAAAAGCGATTTAAAATGCGACCTAAAAAGAATCTCATTGAAATGTTTGACCGACTAGCAAGGGTAATTCGTAGGATTTCCTAGGATTTAGAAAAAAATAGCACAAGGATAATTATAGGCAGAGGGTCACAGAGCATAGTAAAAAACTTGCTCGTTTGAAATCCCTTAGAACATGTAACTGCTGCAGTCTGTTTAGAGTGAGTCGAAGAAACTTTAGAAAAGAAGCTTCGCGTCTTTCAAATGCTGTACGTGCGCTGCCTCGCAATAGTCCCATTCGTCATTAAAAATTACCTTTAATCTTTTGCACAAAGGTTGCAACTTATCGCCGTGCTGTTTCTTTGAAGAAGTGTGAAAAAGTGATCGAGCGGAGAGAAAGAAACGAAATTTAAGAATTGAAGAGTTCTTATAGGAGGAAGCAAATCTCCTAATAAATAACGATTCTCTTCTTTAAAAAATTGACATTTTCTCGCATTTTCCTATTACATAAATATTTAACAGAAGGAACTGAAAATGATTTCACTAAATAGGTGGATAGAAGAATCGTATGGAAATTTGTCCATTCATATAGCGTATATTGAAAATTGTCGTGAATTGTAGAAGAGTAGAAATATTTCATGGAAGAAAATGTATGCAGGTTTAATATTGATTGTCGCATTGAAAAACGAAAGAGTGAAGTAGAATGGACGCACTTTATATTTCCGACTGTTCGTCCAACAAAATGTGCCTTTCCAAAATGTTTTCTACGAAAAGCTTCCTAACAGATAAATACTCGCAGCGAGCAGTTGCTTTTCGTCGTTTCCGTGCGCGATAGCCGGTAAATTCAGCCATCGACTATGCTCGCCATCAATTCGTTCGATACGTCACCATCAACTTTCCGAGCAATTAGGTCAAGCGGCGCTGGACGCCAGTTTTCATTAATCATAGCGCCGCGAGCACACTGTATCCCCGGCGCCTCTGTTAAAATTAAATGCCGTTTATATGTCTAATTAACTTGGCAATTACTGCGATTAATTTTTAAGTACGTTAGTGTTCATTACGCCAAATGCCCCCTTTAAATTTCTGCTCGCGCGTCTAGGTGGACAAGCTGGGCATTAATCGTACTTATAAATACGGCATTATGTACAAGTTTTTTTTTATTATAAATAAAAGAAGCAAATTCTAATTTCAAAAGAGTTGCGCACTTGTACGTCACTGCGTAAGATTAGCGACATAATATTGCGTTAGCGTAGCTTAAATTTACATGTTGTGCTCGTTGATCAGTAAAATAACATGTTGGCTTTTTGAGGGTGTAAAATTGATGCAGCATGAAATGAAGAGTGCGCTAACCCTCGTAAGAAGTGTTTGAACGCAATTGTTTCTTTGTAGAGATTACGCACCGCTTCCAGACGGCTCGACGCGAGGTCCGGCAGCTGTTGTTGCAGTACTTGTTGCCCTGGTTGCACAACATGGAGCTAGTCGATCCGAATGTGCCGCCGTCCTCCAATCCTCTCAGCTACTATCAGGTGAGTGCGCCGAACTCTCTCTATAGCATCGTAAACGTAAAAGCTGCGAGAGGAAAGCTCGAGGGGAAGCTCTTGTGCGGTTTCTTTCTGTGGAACTGGAGGATTGGCGTGTGCCACGCATATCTAACCATTTCAATAAATATTTTGCACTTGACCATCATGAAGCCATAGTTGCTAAATAGTATGCTAAATTCATCGAGCATCTCTCGGCCTTCGACTAGCGCACAGGGCGGATCGTGCTGCCTCTTTGTTTTTCCGAGCCCGGGGCAAAACTAATTTCCGCGGCGCCTCTATCTCATTTTTTTCATCCGCCGCAAGGAGAGAGCCTCGGAGAGAGCCTTCCCCGAGTGCCGTTTATTTTTAGAGGCCCCGGACGCAAGGCACTAACGCGGGCTTCCGTATTACGCGGAGGAGCGTCGAAACGATTCGATGCGAGCGCAGTTTGGCCGTATGTGAAACATTTCTTTCGACTCGCCACTCCTTGCGTTGCTTCTTGCTTCGCATTCCCTTATCTTGTCTTAGAAGCCCTCTTTCCCTTTAGTCCCTTTCATCTTCCTTATTAAACATTCTATCGAGCTTTATATCGAACAAACAGAAATCTACACCGCCATCCATTATTTTTCCATCTGTTACTTAACGAAAATTTATTAAGGATATTCTTGAAAAAATAAAAAATGGCTTTACTTAATGCACACTAAGACTATTTATGCATGAAAAGTAACATCAAGGCTCTCTTAGAGTAAAGAGAAAATTATAATTTCAAAGTAAGCTTAAAAAAAGCACATTTTCATTTTGCTAACTTGCATAAAGTAGAAAAATGCCCGCTTTTATAAATCAGCCTAGATAAAAAATAAATAATAAATAAATAAACGTGTAGTAGGATGACGGAAGCGAAAGAGCGAATCGGGCTGCGATTTCGCGATCCTTTTTAGTTTTTCGAACAGGCAGCCGTAAGCATTTCCCAGGGGCTTTCAGGACGCTCGCTGCCTCGCGCTGATAAGAAATTTCTTCTCGCGCCTCGGCGACCGCGATGAATCTCGGGGCCCTCGCGGGACCCGAGCCGGCATATTTACGAGAACGAGGCGCTTGTTAAAGCGGTGCAACGGGGATGCTCGCTCCGCCGTCAAGTATCGATGCCATACGCACCACCTTTTTCCGACATCAACTTTTTATCATTGCGATCAATTAACACGCGATTCTCCTTTCTTTCTTCCTTTATTTAAGAGCTTCAATTTTTTACAGTCAAGCTTTTTTAATCCCATTATTTCTTCAATACATACATTTTTTAATGACGTTTTATAAATCGCATTGAGAAAAATAATATATAAGTTAAAGTTTATGACTCTGTATCAAATCACTGTTTGATCTACTAAATCGTTGTTAATAATCGTTAAAATAAAAAAAGAAAAATGTGTGAAATGAAAAATAGTTAATAAAATTTTATTTAGTTTAATAAATTGCATTTTCGTCAAATACGTTTGTCAAAGATTTTTCCGTTAAATTAAAAAAAACAATTGCAAAGCGCTATTGAAAAATGGAAAAAGGCAACGAGTAAAGCATCGTTTTGACACGTTCAGAAAACGGCGAGTCTAAAAATAAAAAGTTAATTTAAATATCGCCCCTTCCATCGAGCAAGAGCATCCGGGTGGAACTTACGGAATACGTATGTACGTCAATTAATCTTTAGGAGAGCAGAAAAAAGACTTAAGTCGCCGGTTATCGATCCCGCGGTATCTCCCCCGCATACCTCTTTCAAAGTGGATCTTTCAATCGTTTCAATCGCCAGAAGTGATTCGCCTTACTTAGCGCGCGAAATGGAAAAAGCTATAAACGCCTCCATTGTTTTTCTTTTTCCTTTCTAAAGCGGCAGATTTTCAGGATTATAAAAGTATTATTAAAAGCATTGTCATTACGCATTTTTTAGTTCAATATATTTATTGCAACTAAAGTCCAGTTTGAATTTTAATAAAATGCGAAATTTTTTTTTATGACCAATTATCCTTTTTTAAAATACCATATATTATTCTGAGCTAACACATCTTAAAATCTTTTCAGTTCAGGATAATTTAAGCTGAACCTTCTTTCATAAATTTCCTAATATACGTCATATACAGCTGCAACTTTAAAACTTTTCAGTCCTTTTCACGCCAATCACTCGTTCAAAGTCAATTTTAATGATGTCGACAACAACTGGACGTCACTACGTAGTTGAATTTAGTTTTTCGGGAATTTCGATTTAGATCGACCCTTATAAATAATGAAAAAATTGCGAAACTCTTTTATCTTAAAAATCATTATTATTAAAAATGTCATAGGTTTTAGTTCAAACCAGATATTTGAATAATCCTTTAGAAATAGTCCACGAGAGAAATTTAGAGAAAAAATTACCATTATTGTCTCAGCTAGCGTGAAATTTTTAGTCTTGTCGGCATTTGTTTATACTGATCACCTATTAAATCCAATTACAGTATGTAACACGATTTGTCAAAAAATGAAGGTTTCATTTATTCACAAGCCTTATTTGTACATTACATTTTTTATTCTTACTACCGCATATTTTCATAAAGCAATAATATTCCTTGGAGGAGTGTCAATTCTTGTTATAAAATCATGCAAAATCATTCTCTTGCGGCATACGAAACAATTTAAAATTGTTCCTTTTATCGAGTGCACAACGAATAGTGAAATATATCCATTCATTCGTTGAGTTTTCCAGTAATTTTATTCAAGGATCCAGGAATTCCGAGACGTCGCTATCTCGAGAGCAAAAGTATCGTACAATATCGAACAAACGTACAATACGCGCGGGAAGCTCAAACCATAAATCACCTTCTTGTAGCCCTTCGTTTAGCGAAGACTGGCGACATGTAAACTTCAACGCACTTTCGTTCGCCTTTTTTCTTCTTTTTTTTAAATTTTTTCTGCTATTCTTTTCATTCCATCGTTTTTAGGCTTGAATCCTAGTAACAATCTGATTAATAGCAGCTGATTATTTAAAAACAATTAATAGACTGGCGTAAATAATGAACCTCGCGGTTTATTGAAATTTGTTAAGTTATCAAGAAATAGTATATTACACATCTAGGGAGGAAAAGTAAAGAAGGTCTGAAATCGCATGTAACATGCGATTTGAGCTGTTTTGCTTTCTTTATTTACTTACCCACCACTTCCCGTGGTGTGTATTCTATTTTTTCTATTTTTTGCCTAGCCTAGAGGCCGAAAGAACAAGCTTCGCGATAAAAAAACAAAGAAACATAAATGTGCGAGAAAAATAAATTTTGGAGGCGCCGGGTATCGATCCCGGTACCTCTCGCATGCTAAGCGAGCGCTCTACCATCTGAGCTACGCCC